>CAIGQV010019124.1:1371382-1393313 GCA_903798115.1 Danio jaintianensis | reverse complement strand
TATAGGTGAATTGGGTAAGCTAAAATTGTCCGTAGTGTGAATGAGTGTGTATGAGTGTTTCCCAGTGATGGGTTGCAGCTGGAAGGGCATCCGATGCGTAAAACATATGCTGGATAAGTTGGCGGTTCATCCCGCTGTGGCGACCCCAGATTAATAAAGGGACTAAGCCGAAAAGAAAATGAATGAATGAATGAATGAATAATATAATATAATATAGGTCACACTTACAATAAGGTTTCATTAGTTAATGTTATTTACTAACATGAACTAATAATGAACAATATTTGTGCAGTGGCTTGCATGGTTCGGGACCTGTAGAGCTGCGCATCGATGGATTTGCTCTTCAGTGTTTGGACTCTCAGCAGTGAAAATTAAACCACACTGAACTGAACTGAACCTAAACTCTAAAAACTGAACGGACACCATTCCAATTCACTATAATCTTCTATGTGAAGCTGCTTTGACACAATCTACATTGTAAAAGCGCTATAGAAATAAAGATGAATTGAATTTAATATTTATTAATCATAGCTCAATATTTACTAATGTATTATTAAAATTCAAATTCATGCATGTTAACATTTGTTAATGCACTGTGAGTTAACGTGAACTAACAATGAGCAACATTATTTTCATTAACTACCGCTAACAATGACGGCTAAATACTGTAATAAATGTATTTTTCATTGTTTGTTAATTTTAATAATTACATTAACCAATGCAGACCTGATTGAAAAGTGTTATAATATAATATAATATAATATAATATAATATAATATAATATAATATAATATAATATAATATAATATAGCGGTGCGGTGGCGTAGTGGGTAGCGCTGTCGCCTCACAGCAAGAAGGTCACTGGTTCGAGCCTCGGCTGGGTCAGTTGGCATTTCTGTGTGGAGTTTGCATGTTCTCCCGTGTTCGCGTGGGTTTGCTCCGGATGCTCCGGTTTCACCCACAGTCCAAAGACATGCAGTATAGGGAATTGGGTAAGCTAAATTGTCCGTAGTGTATGTGTGTGAATGAATGTGTATGGGTGTTTCCCAGTGATGGGTTGCAGCTGAAAGGGCATCCGCTGCGTAAAACATATGCTGGATAAGTTGGCGGTTCATTCCACTGTGGCGACCCCAGATTAATAAAGGGACTAAGCCGAAAAGAAAATGAATGAATGAATGAATGAATAATATAATATAATATAATATAATATAATATAATATAATATAATATAACAATATTTCTAAGCAAAAATTTTTTTTTACAGACTTTTAGCTCAATAAACTCCTAATTTGCTGCTTATTAATTTCAAATTAAACAGTCAATATTATTAATAAGCAGGTAATACCCCAGCAGTTAATATATAATTGCGTAATAACTAAAGTTTTACACAATAACATAACATAACATAACATTATAATATAATATAATATAATATAGTTTTTGCTGTTGAAACACAACCTTGGTGATCATAAGAGAAATTAAAAACATCAAACTGACCTCCAATCTTTGAATGGTTCTGAAAGAGGAACCACAATAAACACCATTACAGAGTCTATCAAGCCACTATCGTCTAATGAATTTACACACTCGCTTCCTTAATTCACACTGTATGGTGACTCTTTCCTGTCACTGTCTACAGTACGTGTGTGAACTAATAACTGGTGCAGACTAAATCTCTTGCCTTATTACTGCATTCATTCTCGGCATTCAGAACTACAATATTAAACTCAAGATGTAGGAAACAAAATAATCTTTCTAACCTATTACGATCTCTTTTTTTGCTTGAAATCTACCATTCTACCCATCCAAAAGTAGCACGCATTCAAATTCGCTAATTCTCAAGCCGCTTTCTTTTGTTTTGTTTAGATGAAATATGCAAATCAATGTGTAAGTTCAGCCAATTTATGGGAGAGCTGAAACAAATGTAAAGTGTATGATTTTTTCATGAGACTGGTAATGAATAAACCATGGCGTCAGTGGTTCTGATGAAATCTTCATAGCTGATGTCATGGCATGCGTTATTTTAATGCCAGCGAGTGTGTTCAAATGTTGTAGTCTGGGCTGAAAAATAGCTTGATGTATGTGTCATTCCCCAGAGGAAATAGATTTCTTTGCTTTCTCTTTTTTTTTGTGAGGAAGATATAACTCTGAAGATAAAAATGTCTCTCTCGACTGCAATTTTCTGTAGTTCTTAGTGGATGTAGGGCACACAAACTAAAAAAAAAAAGATTTAGATTATGTTTTAGATTTAGGGAATGTTACATGACAATAACATGCTAAAACAGAAAAGCTTTTCCAGCAACATCACTGCAATATTGGTCCAGATTCGAATAGCATTGTCTTTTTTGCTTTTCAGCATGGTAGTTGTACCTTCTAGCAAGGCAGGAAGGTACAACAAGGCAATTGTTAAAGTTTTTTTTTTGTATAATATGAAAATTGTTGAAAATTGCAAACTTATTTCATTGAATTAGATAGAAAGATCAGAGAATGCCTGTACAGTACATACACCCACCCACAGACCCTAATCACCAAAAAAAGAGGTTAAAAGTGGACAAAAGACTCTAACTTTAAGCATTTAAGTGGCAGATTTAAACAGGAATGTGTCTCCCTTATCTACGTATTACCCTATTGACCAAAGCACATCTTATTGTCTGCGTATCATGTTTACATTGCTGATTCCCTCTGTCTCATCTATGTTAGCCATCCTTGCCTTTCTTATGGTAAGCTTCAAAAACTAGCCTAAGATACGTTGCATGATATCCTAGGCTGAAAAAGACGCAATGGCAAAAATAGACTGATTAAATCTTAAAGGCTACCGCGCCGCCAGTACAGTACAGTAGTGAAGTAAAAATATCTAATAACTGTTATATACATATATATCAACCTGATCTCATGAGGAAACGTAACTATTTAACGTTTTGTCAGTTTAGTGGCTAATTCGTATGAATTTGAATGGTTTTTAAAAGGAGGTGTGGCACCCAACCCTACCCCTAAACCCAACCGTCATTGGGGCACAAAAGCAAATCATACTGAATTGTATGAATGAGATCGTCTGATTTCATATGAATTTGCCACTAAATCAAAAAGTTACGAATTTCTGTGAGATAGCATTGTATATACTGTAACTGACAGACTCTGTCAAGCTAAAAATTGAACAAATACTTCAATAAATGTATTCTAAAAGTAATTTATACTATGGACATAATCTTGTGTGAACTAAAATATTATGATTTTTTTCAGAAACCAACTAAAAGTTAAGAATTAATAAAAAAAAAAAATATCCACTAATAAACAATCCACAAAAAACAAACATGGTGCAACCCAACACAGGCTCATTCTGAAAACGCCTATACCCCTATTTACATTTCTGGAGAGTGCCAAATACATCCCAGGAGCTAGGTTTTTTGTAGTTTTTGTTTTCGCGAATCCATCAGAGGCCGCTGTGTACGCTCTCTCGCAAGTGCCATTCGCGCCTGCTCTTCTCACGTAAATCCACCAGAGGCTGCTGTCGACTGATTGACTGACTGACTGACTGACCAATCGTCTGACCCACCCTCCTCCTTCCTAAACATAACCGATAGTGTTTTCAAAAGCACCGATTGACCAGCGCCCACCCACTTCCCTAAACTCAACCGACAGTGTTTTCAAAAGCAATCCAGAAAATGTAAAGCCCTGGCGGCAGCCTGACTTTTACCACGTTTTCAGATTTTACCACATTCTCACCCTGTTATTTACTTGTTTATTTTATTTTTTGGCTTTCGTTTTTGTCCTACCTGCTTTCTGGAACCGTTCTTCGCCGGACTTAAACCCTGTCGTCGCGGTCAACTCCGCTCCACATCACAAGTCTGCCAACGTATGTAGCGAGCCACTGGACAAACTGGTAACAGCGGAAAAGGTAAGCGGTCAGCTGGTAAATGTGAAAAGGAACGATGTTATACCGCCCCATAGCGTTCATTTTGAAGACCAAATGCAGCCACATGTACCTCTGGCTACATAATTGACGATCTCCAAAAATATATATAGGGCTCCTTTTTTCAGAATGAGCCTATGTTGGTGCAACCTGTCTTAAGCAGTCAGATAAGAATGTGCACAAACTTAGATGAGATTCATTGAATAAATACCATGTTTCATTGCATCCAGCTGAAAAAACTAAAACTAAAAAAAAAAAAAAGCATCTGTGTGTATGTGTGACTGATATATCCTCATAAGCGCTCATATATGAGTTGTGTAAGGCTGAGCTCATTCATTGCCCCCTGAAGCCTTTCAGATGTATCCTAGTGGAACTTGCTCTAAATTAGACTGAGTGGAAATCCATAAATAAAGATGCTCATCTTGTACTTTCTACCGCAGCCTTATACTCTCACTAGAGCTTCACAATTCCCGCCCACATTCTTATCCTCTAGTCCGGACTACATGCATGTTCACTCTCTTATAATTACATTCAGTATCCATTTGTCAATTTATTAGTGGTGTTTGTAAAAGTGAGGACACACTTGAAGTATAGGGATCTGAATGTGCCATTAGAGTGAAATATTCAACTCACCCTGCATCGTTTTGTACTATAGACATGAACAATGACTTATATTAAGTGACTTGTTATGACTGTTCTTTTCCAAGAATTGAAGACTGATATTCACTTACTGCATGAAAAAAAACCTGATAAAAAATATCCCCAAGATTTACACTGAATTGACCTGAGCTATATCTATGACCAGAAAGACATCTATAAGATTGTATCTTTTTTAATTGGGTCAGCCTAAAACACCTTAGTGACTATCAGAACAACCCAGCAACCTTAAGACATTGCTCTAGTATTCATTTAATATAGCTACCAACTAGTTAACTAGCAACCAACCTGTTATTCAACCAATATAACAATTTACTTGAAAAACTACCCATAAGAGCATTTATTAAAATAGTGACCCTTCTGGGAGCATGATGTGGCATTTTAGTATAAATGTATTGAGCCAGGGCGGCACGGTGGCACATTGGGTAGCGCTGTCGCCTCACAGCATGAAGGTCGCTGCTTCGAGCCTCGGCTGGGTCAGTTTGCATTTCTGTGTGGAGTTTGCATGTTCTCCCCATGTTCACGTGGGTTTCCTCCGGGTGCTTTGGATTCCCCCACAAGTCCAAAGACATGCGGTATAGGTGAATGGGGTAGGCTAAATTGTCCATAGTGTATGTGTGTGAATGGAAGTGTATGGGTGTTTCCCAGTGATAGGTTGCGGCTGGAAGGGCATATGCTGCGTAAAACATATGCTGGATAAGTTAGCGGTTCATTCCGCTGTGGCGAGCCCAGATTAATAAAGGGACTAAGCCGAAAAGAGAATGAATGAATGAATGAATGTGTAGCACCATTTTATCCATCTGTACAAAAAAACATTGCACTATTACAGTAATGTTTTGATCACAGTGAACAAACATACCAATAATATACTTTAAATAGCATGTAAATTGTGTTCCAAAGTTCCACTGTAAAATGCATAGATGCAAATGTATGTTTTGTGAATTGAAAAAGAAAAAAAATAGAGATCCACACATTGCTTTTAAACGAACCTCCATTTTTACTGGTCATGCAACAGGACAGTCATTTTTTAAAGACCAGAGATGCCCAAACTAGGACCCACGGACCAAAGTTGGCACATGGTAACCTTTGATTTGGCCACCATGCCATCTGAGAACGGTTTAGAGATTGTCATTTGAAATTAAACGTAACCTCATACTTGTTGTTTGTTTGTTAAGCTACAAAAAAGCTATCTGAAATTAAATGTTTCCATTAAAATGGTGTAAATTAATCAGATTTAGTTTAAAATGTACATACAATGTTTCCCAGTGATAGGTTGCAGCTGGAAGGGCATTCGCTGTGTAAAACATATGCTGGATAAGTTGGCGGTTCACTCCCTGTGGCGACCCCAGATTAATAAAGGGACTAAGCAGAAAAAAAAGAAAATGAATGAATGAACGTACATACAATGGATAAAGGACAATGTAGAGACTTTGGTGAGCAAAGGCAAAGGCAGATTCTGCTTGACTAGTGTATTCAGCATTGAACTCCAATGTGTTATAAATGTGATTGTGTATGTTTTTATTGCAATAAGTTATCATTTAAAAAGTTATACTGCATTAGTTTATACAATTCAAAGTAAATGAACTAGGAAATTACCCACGGCTATCAATGATATTTGGTTTTTGGCCCTTCATACAAAAAAGTTTGGGCACCCCTACTTTAGACAGTGCTAAACGCTAAAACTCTTACTATATCTTCAATTGGTTAAGTACTGTAACTACCATGCTACAAAGCACATAGAGCTGTGGCGAAGAAATCCATTTTCAAAATCCATCGCTATTCTCTCTTTAATTGATTCTGAGCTCAGTTTTTAACAGCAGATAGTACGGCATGCTTTACAAACAGCCATACTCTGCTTGCATCCAATTCCTTACAAATACCACTTAAACATAAAATGATCATTAATAAAAGTAAGAAATGTTTAAGCAAATTCTAAAAGTGCTCTGCAAACAAATCTGTGCTATTCCTCGATGGACCCACTTAGGGCTAGCCTAAGGGATGGGGGAGACTGTACCAAAGTTGAGGAAGAAGTTCATTTGGAGTTCATTTAGGCAGGCTTTTTGTGAAGTTCGTTTTGTTTCTAAACACTTTTAAGCTACCACTGGTCCATGATGATTACACAGAGCCCCCTGATGATCGGGGGATGTAGGGGGCTGTACCAAACTCGAGGACCGGGGAGGATGTTGAGTAGAGATGGGAGAAATAACAAAACAGGAGGGTGGTGGGAGATGGGTGTGAAATGCAGGAGAAAACCCAGGAAAAATGGAAGTGTTGGCAGGTATGATTTGCATGGGCTCATGCTGGTTTGAAAAGGAGGTATGTTTAGGTGCATTGCTGGAGCATTGCTTTTTTGAGGCAACTGAAATAGACTGTGCCGTTGACCAACTAATAGCTGGTCTAAAGTAAGATGTTAGTGATATGTGCCTGTAGGCAGGACCACCACGAACATACATGTTGCTTATTACGCACACAGGGACACACAAACATCTTTAAATATGACAAATTAAAGGATTAAAATGTAAAAGATTATCGTTGTCTACATAAACATAAAAACCGCAAACCTCTCCCATGCTTTCTTTACCTTAAGAGGCTTTGGTGGAATCCGGCTTGTTCTGTAGATGTTCAAGCAGATCCAATTCTACACTAGTGAAGCATTTAGTATTTTCGCTTACAAAGTCCACCATGTTAATAGTGAATCTGCCATGGCATGACTGCAACTCACTCTCAAAAAGGAATGGGAGATGAGACTGTGACTGGCTAAATGCACATTACGGCCAAAACACACCCATAACTCATTAAGAGAACAAGGACAACCCTTTTAAACCATGCGCCAGCCTTTTTTTCCCCATCCTTAAAATAGCAAAAGTAGATTCAGATAAACCCTACACTTTAGACCATGTGCTTTGTTTGTAAAAAATAAAGCCCTATGTTTTCAACTTTGTGCATTTTGGGCTTTAGGAACTACTAAAAACTCATTAGAAACCATATAAAATGTTGTCAGCACATTTTGCACTACCAGACCTACTATAACAACTACCAAAAAGAAGCACAGCAACCAGCTAGAATACCATCAACCGGTTGTAACAACGCTTTTGAAACAGAACACCCTAGCAACCACACAGGACTTTTGTATCTTGAGTATATTTTCATGCTTCTCTCTGTTTCTTTCTTTAGCTGACCCTTCATTCCTCCCTCTCATCTTCCTGTCTCTCCTTTGGTTTTATTGAAGTGCACTTTGAAGCATAATCAAACTACTCTGACAGATGACACGGCAACTGAGAGTTTCTCTCTCTGGGCCAAACTAATTACACTGTCTGTCATTAATGAGAGCAGCACCACGTCACTATTTGAGTCACACACACACAAAAAATGTCTTCTTGCAGATCTGTTTGATCAAAGAAAACAAACCCAGGATGAAGAGACAAAGAGAGAGACAAAGACAGAGAGTCTCATTTGAAAAAGTCTATCAGACTAATGATGATCTAAATATAACACTATGTCTAGATAAGCATTTTGTTGCACACAGTGCTCAAAACTGAACTGAATGACAGGTAATTATACAGAACTCGGAATAACACCCTTTCTCAGAAATAATCAACCCATTACTATATACTACTTACAAACCAGAACATTGCATTCACATAACCAAAGCTTGGAGGTGTAAACCACATTAAGCCCGAACAAGAAAATGGGCTCCCGCTAATTGGTGCTGTGACTAAATAAAAGCGCCCTTCCATTTTGAACACTGTGACCTCTCATCCGTTTGTACTATAACAACATATTGTTCCGACCAGTGAGCAATTTTCTCTCCCTATCTTTTTTTTCTTTCAATAAAGGCCAATAAAGACAACTATAAATAATCTCACGGGGGAAATTGAACGTGTTCGTTTTTTTTCTCATTGCCATGGCAACAAGTCTTTTTCCCCCATCGCCTCACCCAACAGAGAATTGCTCGTGGGAAAGTGATTCTTGGTGTGAAAATACAAGTTACCATTTAACTAACAGGGTTAAGAGGGAATAACAGGAGCTGCATGCGTTAAAGAAAGGCATTTTATTATTGGGATTTTGTGATGAGATGGCAACATGCTCTCTTTTCGGGCCACTGTGAATTATAAATGAGGACGCTGGGTCACAGTTTTGGATGAGCGTGTGTGTCTGTGTGTGTTGTGTTAGAAATGTCTTGTGGGTGATATGTACAGTTGGCTGAGAGTGCAATAACAGGCTGCTGATGGGGCTGACGGAAACCATCAGGATCAAACTGACTAGTGAAGCAGAGATACAGCCGAGGGAACCAACACAACACAAACTTTACCCAACAGAATATACACAAGTCTAAATGCTGCATAGCACGAGTTAAACCTACACATTTCACACCGGAGAAGGCAGATTATTCTGAAAAACACACTGTGACAGTGCAATGTTTATGAGCAATTCTGTTTTCCTTGGTTGAACGCTAATGAACATCATGGACCGCGAGCTGCCTTTTAGCATCCAATCAGAATACACTGACTGAACCCAAGGAAAACAAGATGAAAAGAAGAAATGTGGAAAATCAAAAGAAACATCACTTCTGGGATTAGGTTGCTGGTGGAATTCAAAGAGAGGTCAGTTTCTTGTAAATTTAGTATAAATGAAGGACAAAAAATACAATAACAAGGTAAACAGGTTCTAGATCAGAGGTCAATTTTATAATTCATTCATTTTCCTTTGGCTTAGTCTCTATTTCAAAGGTCACCACAGCGGAATGAACCGCTGTGAACTGAACCATATATTTTACGCAGCGGATGCCCTTCCAGTCGCAACCCAGTACCCAGAAAAACCCATACACTCATTCACACACACACTCATACACTACGGCCAATTTAGTTTATTTATTTCACTTATACTGCATGTCTTTGGACTGTGGGGGAAACCGGAGCACCCGGAGGAAACATGCAACTCCACACAGAAATGCCAACTGGCCCAGCCGGGACTCGAACCAGCGACCTTCTTGCTGTGAGGCAACAGTGTTAACCACTGAGCCACTGTGCCGCCATTTTAAAAACTTTAAAAAAATAAAAAGGGTAAATCATTTATGTTATATTAAAGGATGAAATGAAACAATAATATTGTGCATCATCTAAACAACAATGTTTTAAAAAACAATATTTGTTTACATTATTTATTGTATTTTTAATATTTACTTTTTTCTTACTGCAAAAGCTGAAATTGACTGATTTAAAACAGTTTTATGTATATGTAGCAAAAACCCGCACAAACTCAACAAATTATTTTTCATCTGCTGGCAAAAAGGGAAAAGCTCAATGGTGTTTTGTATTCAGATCACTGCAGAAGACACGTAATGCTTTCCTCGCAAGGGAACATCTAACATGTGTTAGCCTGAATTAATGTAAAATTGCATAACCAGTTGAGCTCCTAATTCTCAGAAAAACTAAAACAATTATGAAAACGGAAAAGGAAACTAAACAACAACAACTAGGAGACAGCAACAAAGCAGGTGAAGAAATAAAGCAATACAAAAGCACAATCCACTCAATGCAAATCCAATTGTGTGGATTTAGCTTTAGCAGAAGCTTAGCATGTGCGGGTCAAAAGGTGAATAATCTGATGACACTGACACAAGTCTCGCTCCCTCTTGTGTCTTTCCTTTAATACCGAGCCATCTCCTCGGTCTCTTAGCATTAGTGCTGATGTGCAGGTCAGTTTAACATTTAATACCTCACAGGTTAATTCACTGAGCTCTCTGTACTCTTTTGACACGTGCCAAGAATCTCTAGAAGATTCTAAATAATGTGAAAAAAAAATTATTAGTAAACTGATGTAAGAGCTGCTTTGACTATCAAGCTGAGTTCAAATGTGCATTTGTATGTGAACATTAGATTTAAAGAGACAGTTTCACCAAATTATGTTAAAACTTACTCAAACTTGCTTATTACTTATATGCTTATTTTTATCACTATTACACTTAGAACCAGTGATGGGAATAACGGTGCTATAAATAAACAGTGTTATATACATAACAGCGGCAATACTTTTACAATACGAGTAATCAAATAAATTACTGTTTCCCCTGTTACAACGCCGTTACTGACAATAAAATGCGCATTACTATAATTGAGAACACAGAAGCGGTTTTCATGCGAGCAGCATCTCTCTCAGCCATAGGACCTCTCTTTCTCTGGGGTGTGTGTGTGTGTGTGTGTGTGTGTGTGTGTGTTCGGGGCTGGGGCGGGACACATAACCAACCAGTGATGATGATTGATGTGTCTGTGAACGTGGTGTAACTGAGAGCGTGATGATTGGCTTAGATACAGTACATTTCCATCGTTTGCCAATCAGAGGCAGAGTAGAGCGGGTGTTCACACAAGCACACGCACAGTCAGTGGCACACACCAACGACCAGGAGTCAGAAAGATGTCAAATCCAACAAGTTCAAAGGGAGCGTTTGCTAACTGGAAATATAAGCACTACTTTTCCCTCGTTGAGGTGAAAGGCAAGAATGTTTATGTATCGTGCAACTTATGCCCAGGAAAAAAAGACTCTCTGCGTCGGTGACCAGTAATTCTAATCTAATGAAGCATCTCACGTCGTCACATGCGGAGACGAAGTCACGAGGTCAAAGCAAATAAAACTTAATTTTTCTCCACCGCAAACACTTATTACTCAGACAGAATTAAACAAAATAATATCTAGATATATAGTTGAGGACATGCTGCCGTTGTCTTTCACATTGTCCCACAACATCATTAAAATAGTGTAGATTAGTGTACAATGTTTTAGATTTATTTTGTAGTCATTTGACAAATTAGATTTTTTTTTAAGTAACGCAATAGTTACTTTCCCTGGTAATTAGTTACTTTTATAATTATGTAACTCAGTTACTAACTCAGTTACTATTTGTGAGAAGTAACTAGTAACTATAACTAATTACTTTTTTAAAGGAATGTGCCCAACACTGTAACACACACAAAAAGCGATGTTTAGCAGAATGTCCAGGCTTTTTTTAACCATACAATGAAAGTGAATGGGGACTGGGGCTGTTCCCATATAGAAATCTTATATTTAAAACTATATGCAACATACAGTATATGACATACAAACTAATATTTTGATTTCACATATATAATATATATGTCATGTATGCAATATACTGTATGTTTAAAAATATAATAAAAATAGCCTTTACATATACATTTTTTCAACCACTGGAGTTAAAAAAATGAACACATATATAAATTTATAGCTAATATATGTGAACATATATGTACATACTTGTAATTCCAATGGATGATTAAAATGAATTGGCCATTTTTGCTATATTTTGACATATATGACCTACTTTTTATAAAGATGTAATCCAAATATGCACTTGTATGTCCTATATGTAATTTGCATATATTGTCGTATATAAGATTTCTATATGGGTTGATTCAAATGTAAACCTATACATTGAAATCATTCTTCTCTTCCAGCATATTTAGAAACACAACACTATTCAAAAGTCTTTATGTACCGGAAAGAATGAGAACGCAGATTTTTGGACCTGGTTTTGGTGCCTGGGCTGCCGATTGAAATTAGACTCATGGGATGTGGAAGACTGAAAACATGTTTTTTTTTATGAAAAAATCAATAGGATACATTTTAAATAAGTAACACATAAGTAATATAATAGCCATTCGTAATTATTGTTAAACCTGCTTACTGTACGTTCACAGTCAAGTTTTTCTAACCATGTGTATGATGTATGAGCAGCTCGCACATGCACTTTGAATCGCTTTTGCACTACTTAAGCCTCATTCCCACTATACTCTATAAAATTCTGGGTTCCACACTATTCCTTCATACCCAGCAGGCACACACCGTCATAAGATGTTAATATTAGGTTAGATTAAGGTCGTGACGTCAAGTGATCAAAATTCAAGAAAAAAATTGTTATTTTGACGTCCAATAACGACGTCAATTTTCACTTCCATACAAAATGCAACATCCCCACGACATTGGGGTACAACGTCAGTCTGATGTCCTGTGCCTGCTGAGAAATTGTTCCAACACAAATTTATTAACTTAATCGTTTTTACAAATTTAAGTGGACTGAAAATAAAACAATTAAGTTGTCCCCCAAAAAATTAAGAATTGTGTTGTTTCAACTCATTTTAAATAAGTATTTGAGCAAGCAGCAAAAGTAATTTTTGGATTGCAGTAACGACTTTGTAGCTACCTGTCACTCTGGTTGACAATTGAAGTTACTAGTGGGCATTCCTACCTTAAGATAGCTTAGGATATTCACTGAGAGCGAATGAGTTTATGTCAACATAGGCTCATTCTGAAAACACAGCCCTAAATACATTTCTGGAGATCGCAAATTATGTAGCCAGAGGAATTTATGGCTGCATTTCATCTTTAAAACGAACACTACTGGACGGTATGACGCCGTTCCTTTTCTCGCTTACCAGCTGACCACTTACCTCCATATGGACGGTTTTTCCAGTTTGTCCGGGTCAATCAGTGCTTTTTAAAACACTATTGGTTGGGTTTACGGAAGGGGGAGGGTGGGTCAGTCGATCGGTCAGTCAGTCAGTCATTAGTCAATTAGACAGTCAGTCAGTCAGTAGACAGTCAGTCGACAGCGGCCTCTGGTGGATTTACGTGAGAACAGCAGGTGCGAATGGCACTCGCAAGAGAAATTTGAGATCAAAAACAAAAACTGCAAAAAAAAAGTAGCTCCTGGGATGTATTTTGCTCTCTCCAGAAATGTATATAGGGGTACGTAATCAAAATGAGCCTGGGTTGGTTTATGTGCAGCTTTAAATAAACATTGTTCAGGGAAATCACTAAATATAAATGGAATCAGTAGATAAAATTATCTGCTAGTAGGCTATTTATCTGCTGCAAATGCCAGTCTGTGTTGGTCTACAGCATGGAGATACAATAGTCTGCTGCAGGAGCTTAGAGAGGATCACGTGAGCTCTACTGATGCTCGTATTGGCTGTCGCTCATGAAAGTTCCTCTTCATTTGAATAAAGTGGAAGGATTTCTCTGTTGCATCACTCAACATGCCCAAATCTGGTTGCCAACAGTCACTGATGTAGCTGGAGGACACCAGAAGTTGCTCGCTCTCCACTGAAATGAATAGTCGCTTGTCGCTTTTTCGCTGTGTGTAGCTCAATGAATGGGAATGGGGCATTAAAGTAGTTAAACTACTTTATTATTTACCAACTACTTCAAATTCAAATTGCATTTACACACTTGGCCGAGGCTTTGTAACATGATTTATAGTCTGTTCAAGGCACACATTTTACCAGTACATGTGTTCTCTTAACCCATGGTTGTTGTGCTGCTAAGACATGAACCTCTACCAATCGAGCTACGCAATTTATGTAGCATTGATGAAAGCACACATTACATTGTTTTACGTTTTATTTGCAGTCAGGGCACTATTTTAGAAAACAGTATTATGGGTCATATTTGAGGTAAGTGATAAACATGATGTTCAGAGGACATGTTGATCCATGGATATCAGTTTTTTGTAATTATTTAAACTTTAGACTTGAATTTCTTTAGAATTAAATAGACTTTGAAATGTTCCTTTAAAAACATTCCAATTAAAAGTATTATAAGTTTAGAATGTCATGAGGGTGAGTAAATGATGACAAACTTTTATTTAACTGATTACAAACACTGCCTATACCAAAGCGTTGATTTATAGAGTTTCAAGACAAAGGAGACTTCTGACCAAGTAATTTAAAATGCATATAATTTATGAAAGACTGAACTTACTTTGCCTAAGCTAAGAATACTAAATAATAAGGTAAAAAGTGTAAAGATTATGCTGCTGGAAGGGCATCCGCTAGATAAAACATATGCCAGAGTAATTGGCAGTTCATTCTGCTGTGGCGTCTCCTGCTAACAGCTAAAATTTTAATTGGTTCTTAACCCAAAGCTATCAATACAGCTTGGAATCATACAGCATGACTCATACTGCATTTTTTTTACATTCTCCATCATGTTTTTGTATTCCATGGATAAAATGGATAAGTCATACAGCTTTGTAACAGACAACACTAACAAACGACAGCATTTTCATTTCAGAGTGAAGTATTCCTTTAATTCCCACAGTCTGGCTTAAAAAATGAAATCCCTCTGCTTTTCTGCTGATTTAGTGGTGTGATTAACCAGAAGCCAAATGCGAAACACCATCGAGCAAAACAGCTGCTCTAGATTTCATATGTGAGAGCAATCAGATCAACAAAACAGCAGCAAACATGCACCTATTCTCCAAGAGGCGTTCAAAATCACACGCATTCTCTCTTTTTTTTTTTATTACGACAATAAAATACTGTTTGGTCGCCAGAGCCCCCGAAGCAAAACCCATTGAGAAGCGCTGTTATAAAGGAGGGTATGTTTTCTATTAGGTTCCTGCGTTGCAGAGATATAAGCAGAGCTCTTGGTCTCTGTTTGGTCTCTGCAGGAGCAACTTGAGTGGCAGGACTGTTAACGTGTTATGACACTTCGGAAAGCCGCTGTGCCCTGCGTATGATGACTACAGACACGAGCCTCTCTGCAGAGAAAGAAAGAGCGGGAGAGAAAATAAGCAGAAAGGGATGAAGGATGAGAGAGGTATATAGAAGACGGAGGTATGAGTCGTTAGATAAAGGAAGCAGGGAGGGTGTAATAGTCTTTTGTTTCCTGTGGCTGTTGGATTTCAAAGCAGTTCTCGTGACATCATTACCCCGTTTGTACTGTACACCTCTCAGTCCATCCCCACGGCTATTGCTTTCATCACAGCATCAAAATGTGCCCCATGAAACCCAAGGACACAAACTGACAGATATACACGTGCACGCTTTGTTGCACTCTCGTTCTTTCACATGCACATGCATGTAGAGGCTGAGAGGAGGAGGAGAATAAATAGAGATGGTTTGATCTTTTCTAGCATCGTTTGAATTCTTATGACTAGCCTGCAATGGCTTCACAGTGAAGAACAAATACTGAAAGAAATGCAGTTGAAGTGCCAGAAACAGAACTGTTCTCATTTCAAGCGTCTGCACATTGCAGTGAATGCAGGATGCAGGAATAATGTGAAAGTATTGTTTGGTAGAAAGCTACTGTACAGTGGAGGTTTATGATTCTCTCACATGGTGAGAACGTATTGCTATTAGAATATACTCTATAACTCTCACTTGCATAACACAGTGGCTCTAAAGTTGCGTTCCATTAAAGTTGGATTCCTACTTGATATCTGCATGTAGTGTTTTGAAGTCAGATGCTCACAAGATGTTTTTTTGCATTTGCTAATATTTGTTTTTTCATGTACAACCCCAAATCAGAGAAAGTTGAGACAGTATGGAAAATGCAAATAAAAAAGTTGTGATATCACCACATGGGCTCAGGACTACTTTGGCAAACCTTTGTCAAGTACCACAATATGCAGTTACATCCACAAATGCCAGTGAAAACTGTACTGTGCCAAAAGGAAGCAATATGTTAACAGTGTCCAGAAGGGCAGTCGACTTCTCTGGGCTCGGAGGCATCTGGGATAGACCATCACACAGTGGAAACGTACTGTGGTCAGATGAATCAGTATTTCAGGTATTTTTTGGGAGAAATGGATGCCGTGGAGTCCGGATCAAAGAAGAAAATGATCATCCAGACTGTTACCAGCAACAAGTCCAAAAGCCAGGGTCTGTCATGGTATGGGGTTGTGTCAGTGCCCTTGGCAAAGGTAACTTGCACTTCTATGATGGCACCATTAATGCTGAAAAGTACATAGAGATTTTTAAGCACAATATGCTGCCTTTTTTTTCCAGAGATGTCCATGCATATTTCAACAAGACAATGCAAAACCACACTCTGCACACATTAAAAGGTCCTGGCTGGGGAGGAAGAGGATACAGGTACTTGACTGGCCTGTCTGGAATCCCGACCTGTCTCCAACAGAGAAAGTGTGGTGCATATTGAAGTGCAAAAATCTTTTATTATTCTTTTCATATAAATATAGTCAATATTATTAGCCCTTCAAAGAAACATATAGGCTACAGAACAAACCACTGTTGTCCAAGGACTTGCCTAATTAATCTTACTTTACTTTAACCCACATTCTTGAGCTCAAAAACTCAAAGTTGGCTCAAAATAAACGCAAACTTCCCTGGGTAAAAACCTAAACCAGCTTTGTGGAAAAAAGTCTAGATGTTGATTTGGTTGTCAAGTACTTGTGCATACAATCAAGTGGATTCTTACTGAAATGACTGGAAATTCGCCAAACAATAATAAATGTGATTTCAACTAATGTAAGCTATCGTCGGACAGTACTCAGGCTAACTGTTTGCTTACACAAAGATGATCAATGTATAACAGCACATATGAAAACTTGAAGTATGAACACATTTCATTTCATTTTTCCTTCGGCTTAGTCCCTTTATTCATCAGGGGCATCCAGCATATATCCAGCGCATGCCCTTCCAGCTGCATCCATACAACATCCATACACACTCATTCACACACATACACTACGGCCAATTTAGTTTGTTCAATTCACCTATAGCGCATGTCTTTAGACTGTGGGGGAAACCGGAGCACCCGGAGGAAACCCACGCCAACATGGGGAGAACATGCAAACTCCACACAGAAATGCCAACTGACCAAACTGGGACTCGAACCAGCGACCTTCTTGCTGTGAGGCAACAGTGCTAACCACTGAGCCACTGTGTCGCCCTTATGAACACAAACTAAGTGTTTTTTTAAATGCGACTACGTAATTGCAGCCTGCTTGCTTTGTTTCATTGCCTGCTGAGTAGTTTAGTCATGTTGCCAAATGCTGGAGATTATTCTATCATAGCATAAACCAAAGCGGGTTTGACTGGTGTACTAAAATTTAATTAAGAGCCCCATGTCGGGAAATTGCTCAAACAGGACTGACAACAAGTGCAAAGAGCTGCGACAGCTATGAAGGTCTATGTAATTACATTGAATTTATATTGAACAGAAAATAACTTCTGGTAACAGCCTTTTTGTAAAAACAAAAACATTATACACTATGTTTGTAAAACCCAAAAAAGCTAGCATCAATGAAGCATGAACCACTTCATAAGCATGAACAAAATGTATTGTCTTATGCCAGAAATGGCTATTATTTCCACTTTTTCTCCATATAATCTTAATGAACCGCATGCAATGGATAATTGATGTCAGATCACCACCTCGTCTTCCCAGGTTGCACTGCAGAGCGCAGGCGAAGTATAAGAGAGCCCCACAATGCTTTTAGCGCTGAATAGCGATTTAGCTTAATGACTTTCAGAAGTCTCGCCAATGAGGTGTGAAATCAAGAGTTTATAAAAAATGGTAAATGAGTTTTTAATTTCATTGTTGCAAACACAGCAGAGAGCTGTGTTTGTAATTGCCAAACAGCTCAAAAACAGCAGATTAGGAAAGAGGCTGACTTTGATGAGTTGAACTTGTTTGCGTCGACATCTGAAAGAAATCAGAAGAGCTGCCATTGTAGAGAAAACAATCGTTCTATAACCTACTGTAGATAACACCCTGGAAAGTGTGGAGAAACATAACAACTAATCATTTTACACAAATGAGGTAATTATTTTGGGTTAATGGACTGACATGCTTAAAGGCAAGAGGCCTTGCTGTCTAAAACACTACCACATTTTCTTGGTTTATTATGACTCATTTATAATTGAATCACAAAAACAACTCATTAACACTCATTTGAATAATGCATATAGTCCCAAGTGGTACATATGATACATTATCGGCTAATTGTAATTATTAGGCATCCATTTAAATACTATTTTACATTCGAATCAAAAGGAAAAGTGCATTTTAACTTTATTTTCTTTTCGGCTTAGTCCCTTTATTAATCTGGGGTCGCCACAGCGGAATGAACTGCCAACTTATCCAGCATATGTTTTACGCAGCGGATGCCCTTCCAGCTGCAACCCATCACTGGGAAACATTCATACACACTCATTGACACACATACACTACGGACAAATTTTTAGCTTACCCAATTCACCTATACCGCATGTCTTTGGACTTGTGGGGGAAGCCGGAGCACCCGGAGGAAACCCACGCCAACACGGGGAGAACATGCAAACTCCACACAGAAATGCCAACTGACCCAGCCGAGGCTCGAACCAGCGACCTTCTTGCTGTGTGGCGAACGTGCTACCCACTGCGCAACCGTGCAGTCCACATTTGAACTTAATAGTTATATTTTATTTAGTAATGTTTTAATGACTTCTCATTGATAGATGCCATCCATTTTCACATTCATTTCAAGACGTCCCCACCGCACAAAATATAGCTAATATGAAGCATGCACACAAAATAATAATCTACCTAAATTACCATGTCTTCATCACTCTCATTCACTCTCATTGACTCGGTATCCGTGGAGACACTGCTGAGCCGATGCTCTTTGAAGTCTTCCTTCAGGCTCCTTTTCAAATATCACCCATTTTGTGGAAGTGATTGAATTTTCCTTGGCAGTGCTGTGCTAAACATTAACCCTGCCAGACCAATTGATATTCTGAACGCGGCGCTGCGAGTGCTGTTTCTTTCTTCTCAAACTCCAGCACCAGTTCCCAAAGCACGGTCGGTGCATCGGATGGGCTTTAGAGTCTGTTTCTCACTGCGCTGGATTCAGTGCGCATTACAGCTCTTTAAAAAGACCTTCAGCCGAGCAATGATACTTTTAACATCAAAAAGCTGGGGCACCAAATCCGTTTTTCTGGCAGGAGGGATAGCGCTCAGCCTTTAGAGATCTGACTACAGAAAAACCACTCCGGATAATGGTGTGAGCTGCAAACTGTTTAATACCCACAGGTCACTTTTCTGGTCCTGTGATGATTCCGTGTCTTTGGTTACATCGGATTATGTTTGAAAGGTCCACATGAACTAACGGACAAAATGATATTTGAGCCCGGTTTGGATGGGAATAAGTTTACAAACAACATTCAAGAGTCTTATCCCACATTCATGTACAAGTTCAAACGGGACTAACTTCTTTTGGTTTCTTACAGGTCTTCCAGATGTGGGTATTACAGAAGGTCATGTGATGTGGCTGCCTACACAAAATATGACATTTTTATATAACAAAAAAATTCACATGAGTATATAATAAAATAAGTTTAGACTGTTTCTATTGTGGGTAGAACGTCCATGCTGAAAAAGATGGACAGAAGAGCAGGGAGAGCAATGGCAAGGAAACCAGAACACAACAGAAGCTGAAATCATGCAGAAACAATTATAATCAAATTATGAGTTAATGCCCGAGCAACCCAGGCTCATTCGGATTACGTACCCCTATATACATTTCTGGAGAGAGCGAAATACGTCCCAGGAGCTACTTTTTTTGCAGTTTTTGTTTTCACGAATGCACCAGAGACCTCTCTGTACACTTTTTGAGATCTCAAATTTCTCTTGCGAGTGCCATTCGCGCCTGCTCTTCTTGATTAAAACCACCAGAGGCAGCTGTCGACTGACTGACTAACTGATCCCCCCCCCCTCCCTAACCCAACCAATAGTGTTTTCAAAAGCACCGATTGGCCCACCCACTTCCCTAAACCCAACCGACAGTGTTTTCAAAAGTAATCCAGAAAAAGAAAAGCCCTCGCGGCAGCCTGATTTTTACCACATTTTCAGATTTTACCACATTTTCACCCTACTATTTACTTGTTTATTTTATTTTTTGGCTTTTGTTTTAGTCTTACCTGCTTTCTGGAACCGTTCTAAGCCAGACTTGAACTCCATCGTCACAGTCAACTCTGCTCTGCGTCTCCAATCCTCCGACGTACGCAGCAAGCCACTGGACAAACTGGTAACAGCGGAAAAGCCGTCCACACGGAGGTAAGCGGTCAGCTGGTAAGCACTAAAAAGGAACAGCATCATACCGCCCTGTAGCGTTTGTTTTAAAGATGAAATGCAGCCATACGTTCCTCTGGCTATATAATTCGCGTTCTCCAGAAATGTATATAGAGATACGTTTTCAAAATGAGCCTATGTTGCACCCGAAACATGAGGTTGATTACTATGTACTTGGCTAATACTTTCGAAAAGATATCAGAAATAAGCTTGGAGAAGTTGAATGGAAGGAGTGTCGAATTGATGTGCAGCCAACCACTGAAGAGATACTAGATGTATGATTTAAATAGACTGCTGTGATAGATGTCGAAACTGGATTGGAACATGTTATGATCGGCTGACTGTCATCTGATGCAAGCTTGATTAACCTGTCCTGCCTCAACTAACTTGATGATCGATTTGTACCCTGAATGGCCATAATGGTCTTTTTTTTTTTTTTTACTTTTTTCCATGCCTTTAATCATGTGTGCCTCTGTTGCCAACTTTCTGCTAACATAAACATAACTTTACTTCAGACTTATGTTTTAAAATAACATATTCACGGCAGTCCCGCTTGCTGGACAAAATGAGGCATGCACCCTTGTGAGCCACCTAATAACTGGTACACAATTATAGGCTATATAAAAAAAAGTATTTTTATGGTAATGACCACATAAAATATGATGACAGACATTCAAAGCTTAACTCTAAAATCTGAATATAAGCTACAAATGTAAATATAACATTCAAAAATTCAATTCAGTACAGTCTTATATGAATGAACGTTATAGCCATTCCAGTAGATATATTCTGGTAACTCTAGAATTCAGACTTTAATAAATGAGGCATTTAAGTCGCACTTTACTATGCATTGTTGGTCACCCAAAGCAATTTACAATCATCTCAGAGGGTCTCTAGTCATCATTATCCATCTAGATGAGGTGACAACAGACACAGTGTCAAGAATGAGAGTGTGTTATAGAGCCAATGGGAATTTGGGCATCTTATTACATTGATATTTTTGTTCTGTTTTTAATTTTACATTTGTTTTAAAATTGTACTGTTTAAATATTTATTTATTAACATAAACCTACAGTTGCTGAGCAAGTCCATCATTTTTCAATCTGTTGGGAGCACGAGATTTTCTTTAATTTCTTTGGCTTTAGATTTTCTTTAGCTTTTACTCAGTTAGACCTCTTCTATTCTGAAGACTCTTTGTAAATATACCGAATAAAATTAAATTTACTAATAAAGCTAGAACTTTAATTTTGACGTCAAACTTTCAGTACAGATGTATAGTTTAAATATTTAAAGCAATAATTGACATTTCATCACAAAAAAAAGCAGTTGTATCCTCTCAATGACGGCAAATCATATAAACCTGATTAAAAAAGCTGCTCATATATTGATAATGACAGAACTGCTATTGAAATACAGCTATTGTTGGAGCACTATTAGTGTGTATGTGTGAGTGTGTGTGTGTGTGTGTGTGTGTGTGTGTGTGTGTGTGTG
>CAIGQV010019124.1:1346770-1358952 GCA_903798115.1 Danio jaintianensis | reverse complement strand
TCTATCTATCTATCTATCTATCTATCTATCTATCTATCTATCTATCTCACTCTTTTTTTTCCCCCTGCTGTTTGGAGCGATTTCAATTTCACGCTCAGCTGGGACACATCATCCACTCCGGCTTCACACCTCCCCGTCAGCATGCAGTGGGCTCCCACCAACAAGTTCAATCAACATCAACAACACATGGTATGCATGGAAAGGTGAACACCTATTTATATGCATATGGCTATTATACACACTGGGTGGCTGATGGTGTTGCACAAATGTGGTTATAGATGAACGCACAGCAGCCTAAACAGAGCTTAAGTTGTACAAATATCTTGAATGTCATGTTACACCTGAAGCTTATACAGAGGGCATGTGCAGAGTTCACATTGGAAATAAGAGAAAGAGATGACGAAGCTAATGAGAATAGGAGATATTACCGGCATACTTTATAGGACAGATCATGTAGTGTGTGAGATTAGGATTAGTATGTCCCATCATACACTGGAAATCGTGTGTCAAAGGTACACAGATGGTGTTTTTCTGGGGATTTCCAAAGTGCACATCTGTGCTTGATTTTTTGGGCTAATATCATTCATAAACCATTGTGCTATGCAAAGATGACTAAATGAGCATTAATGTGCATCACTACTAATTTAATTGATGCTAAAACTGAAATACACTGTTAAAACTACTCTAACAAGCCACCTGAAAGAGAGTAGTCTTTTAGCATAATCTACTGTATAAAATAAACCGTCAAATTAAGTTACTGAATGTCATTTACTGATAAAAAAATATTGTGTGATTCAATAAATACTACAGAAAAAAGCAAATGTAATTTCTCCATTAAAATTATTCAGGCAAGAATAAAAATATAAATGTAAATTCTCAATTCAAGTTCAAGTTTTTTCAGCTCAAGGTTTTAACTAAAGTTCAATTAAAGTTTATAAGTTTATAAGTCATTTTACTTAGAATTGTTCATGTTTACGATGATGAATTTTTACATCTTATATCAAAGTAAAGCCTACTCAACTTTCTGATACTAGAGATACTGTCACGCACAGCGACATTTAGCATATTTTCTGTTCTCCAGTTGCATTTGTTTAACACTTGTTTAACACTTTGAATGGGTGACGTTGAGCGTCGCCGAACTGAATTGTGGGTCCATCAGCGCTGCTTCAGCGGCGTTGCTCACTGCAGAAGTTGGGAATGAGTCAAATTACGCCTATTACCAAACGCGTGTCATCCTCAAAACGCTGGTATTTTCGGCGTCTTTTCGTCTTAAACGCCGAAAATACTGGCGTTTTGAGGATGACACGCGTTTGGTAATTGGCGCAATTTGACTCATTTGGCTTTCCAACTGCAGCCGACTGCTCAAACCGAGGCATCCGCCTCGCCGTCGCGAGAATTTTTTGGTGCACGTCAACATGACATCAGAGCGAGGCGAGAGATTTTCGGTGAGAAATCGAGTCCCCCCTAACAATTGGGTCCCAGGTGATCCTATTGGTTGTAATAGGTATACTTTGTAGCGCCTGATTAAAATATATATATATATATAAATGCAGCGAAATCTCATTTAAATGTATGTAATTTAAAAGACTGTTAAAATTACATAAAACATGGAGAATTTCTCTTTCGTGCTTTTATTTTAGATAGCCTACAACGTGCTACCACCTCTTACGTAAATATATAATGTTACATATAAATACATAAAAACATCAAAAACACATCATTAAATGTTTACAACCGTTTTCCATTATTTTAACTATGCGTGTCTTTAACTTGTAGTTACCGATAATAATGTTACTAATATGATAAGTCTTGTTAAAATCTCAAGACTAGAGAATAGAAAAGAGAAATCAAGAAAAGAGAATAGACTAGAAAAAGCACTTTTGATCAGGCATTCAACACAGACGATGCATTGTGGTCCTAAGCGGACTCGGTTGTCAGGGGGGACTCAATTTCTCAATTTTCTCATTTTTCATTTCTTCAATTTTTAGACAGTGTGTTTTTTGCGCAGCTGAATGTCGGAAAAATTATTGTTTTGGATTCACCAAAACTGATTTGCTGAAGTCATAAACACGAACCATGACAGGAATAGTATGAGTGTCATGACAGAGGATTCCGCTTGGTTTTAAAGTCTTCTTCGAACAGTTGTTTTTGCCATCTATGATGGCAGAGCAGTCAAAAACAGGACAAGGGAGCTCATGTACGGGACAAATTCTGAACACAGCCTGTGCAAGGACTGGAGTAAAATAAAAAATTTTAAATGTAAACATAATGTAACAGAAATTGAAATGTAGGCTTTGTAAAAATATACTGAAAGCAATAAATCTGCAACCAATCAATCAATTAATCAATCAATCAATCAATCAATCAATCAATCAATCATTTCCAAATTTCCAATGCCAATCAACAGCAGCAATCCTGTTAAGTCAACTACACATTCCTAATAAACACTACTACTGTAGCTAGCTTAATTCATACATAAACTAAAAGGACGCTTTCCCTGCTTGTCACACTTGAACCTTTCGTGCATGTTTATTTTGCAAAACAAATATTTGAATAGACAAATACTCTAGCGAACATGGGGCGGATGTCAAACAACATCAATCTCTCAAGACCCACATCCATTTTTTTTTCTACTTACACCCTCACCCTGACCCCCGGGAAGTACAGAAAAGCGATACACTCTTGATGTGCATTTAATGAGGGTTGCGAATGAACTTTAGCATTGCCCACAGACTAAAGTGAAGATTGAGTTTCAGTCTGCGGGTTTGGAGATGGACGTGTCTGAAGAGGTCTTTGCTGCATTAGTGACCCTTATGACTGCACTAAAAAAAACTCACTCTTTTGCCATGACACATCCACGCTCATTCATATTCACGAGCTCCTCATGAATTATGCATCGTTATGCAAAAATAAGGATTAAAAAGAAGTGAAGAAATTGGCTGTGACCTATGCAAAACATACAGAAAGAAAGACGGGCATGGAAAGAAAGTGAGAGTGCTGGAAACAAAAGGATATCTTATCGGAAATCTCCAGTGCTGTGGTGTTATCTTCACAATCGAGTTGAACGCTTTAACATTTATCAGCATACTGAACTTCTTCAGTTCTACAGAAACAACAAACCAGGGCACTGAACTACTGTGTGCACTGAAGTGATTCTACCAGATAGCTGTATCTTCAACTTTTGTGTCCTAGGGGTTGATTTATATTAAAATTATGTTTCTCAATGTGTTATATGCAACACGGGCTCATTGGAAATGCATGGTTGAGCTAACAAAAAAGTACTTCAACGTATGTTTGACTGCAGTTTCTAGGTAAAATGAATGCTACGGTGCAGTATGACGCAACAGCTTTTGTTCTTTTTTGCACTAATGATATTTACAGCCATATATAAATGACCAATAAAGGATTACCATATAAATACTACAAAAGATCTTAAAGGTGTCTATAATTTGTAATCAAATACATTTGGTTCACCTGTTTGTCTTTATATGGATGACTTTTCTGGAATGGTCAGTTTGCGCAGTAGCTCACTTTGTACAAGTTCGGTGAAGCGCGATTCCACAACAGAGATAAAAGCAATGATTTGCTTTTGAAAACACTCTTAGTTGGTTTTAGGTCAGTTTTTAGCAAGGTGATCTGTACAACAAGCCCTGCCTTCTCATGGACATACAAGAAGGACAAGTATAACAAAACGTGCCCTAACTCAGTGGCCCCCAACCCCAGGCCGCAGACCGGTACTGGTCCGTGGATCAAATGGTACCGGGCCGCACAGGAAATCATTAATCATTTCAGTTTTATTTATTATCTGAGTCTCAACAATCTTTTATTTTGAAAAATGACCATATTCTCTCGGTTATATTTTGGTCACTTGAGCACCAAAATTTAACCCACAAGCTAGCAAAATGAGTTAGAAACAGACGTCTTTGGAAAGTTTCTTTGCAAAGTGGAAAAGGCTGCGTCTTCCGCAATTAGGAGCGACGCATACAACGGCATGATGCACTTGCGTTTTCCAGGCGCACCCACATGAAATCATCTCAACTTTTCAGAATGCCACGAGCGCACGGCAAGTCAGACAACAAGAACTGACTGATCAGACTCATACTTTGCATGGAATATACACATTTCAGTAGACTAATTATCTCAGACAAACACAGAACACCCAAACACTGCAGTGCGTTTTATTTTCCTCCATAAATAAAACTTGTGTCAGAGCTGCAGCAATGTTTTGTCAGCTTGTCATCCTCTGAGATAACGGTTGAAGGTCGCCTAGCAATCTACGTACACCCGGGCCACGGTAAAATTGTCAAGCGTTGACTAGTCCAAGGTGATAAAAAGGATGGGGACCACTGCCCTAACTAAATTATTTTAATGAAACGTACCTAGAGCACCATATTTTACAATGATGTAGGGCTTAAGTTATATTTTACAATGATGTAGTCTGAGCCACATATTTTACAATGCGCCTGGGTTTTTTATATGTAGAAACACTATTGGAGACTTTTTTTATCATACTTTCATAGATAAAATAATGTAAGGGATACCTGACAACAAGAGTTCAACAAAAGTACCACAGCTAATGACATTGTTTGGATGATATCAATGTTTCAGCCGTAAAATTGTATAGTCTGTAGGATTATTTGTATTTCATCAACCTTTGCTAATGAAATAGTATAATATATAAATATAATGTGTGAAAATGACAGTAAAATACTGGAAGCTGTTCATGAGTTAGTGTACAGTCGTGGCCAAAAGTTTTGAGAATGACACAAATATTAGTTTGCTGCTAAACTGCTTTTAGATCTTTGTTTCAGTTGTTTCTGTAAAGTACTGAAATATAATTACAAGCACTTCATACGTTTCAAAGGCTTTTATCGACAATTACATGACATTTATGCAAAGAGTCAGTATTTGCAGTGTTGGCCCTTCTTTTTCAGGACCTCTGCAATTCGACTGGGCATGCTCTCAATCAACGTCTGGGCCAAATCCTGACTGATAGCAACCCATTCTTTCATAATCACTTCTTGGAGTTTCTCAGAATTAGTGGGTTTTTGTTTGTCTTCATCGGAGAATATGACTTTGCCCCAGTCCTCAGCAGTCCTTTCGCCATACTTTTTGCAGAAGATCAATCTGTCCCTGATGTTTTTTTTGGAGAGAAGTGGCTTCTTTGCTGCCCTTCTTGACACCAGGCCATCTTCCAAAAGTCTTCGCCTCACTGTGCATGCAGATGCGCTCACACCTGCCTGCTGCCAATCCTGAGCAAGCTCTGCACTGGTGGAACACCAATCCCACAGCTGAATCCTCTTTAGGAGACGATCCTGGCGCTTGCTGGACTTTCTTGGACGCCCTGAAGCCTTCTTAACAAGAATTGAACCTCTTTCCTTGAAGTTCTTGATGATCCTATAAATTGTTGATTTAGGTACAATCTTAGTAGCCACAATATCCTTGCCTGTGAAGCCATTTTTATGCAACGCAATGATGGCTGCACGCGTTTCTTTGCAGGTCACCATGGTTAACAATGGAAGAACAATGATTTCAATCATCACCCTCCTTTTAACATGTCAAGTCTGCCATTCTAACCCAATCAGCCTGACATAATGATCTCCAGCCTTGTGCTCGTCAACATTCTCACCTGAGTTAACAAGACGATTACTGAAATGATCTCAGCAGGTCCTTTAATGGTCAATGAAATGCAGTGGAAAGTTTTTTTCAGGATTAAGTTCATTTTCATGGCAAAGAAGGACTATGCAATTCATCTGATCACTCTTCATAACATTCTGGAGTATATGCAAATTGCTAATATAAAAACTTAAGCAGCAACTTTTCCAATTTCCAATATTTATGTAATTTTCAAAACTTTTGGCCACGACTGTACTCTCAATGCTGGGTTGCGGCTGGAAGGGATAGAACTAGTAATTGGTGGTACATTCCGCTGTGGCGACCATTGATAAATCAGGGACTAAGCCAAAGGAAAATGAATGAATACTGGAAGCTGTGCCAGTTTTTTTTAAGATATAAAGTATGTAAAGTAAAAAAGGGATAGTTCAAAACATAACATTCTGTCATCATTTACTCAGCCTTCACTTGTCATTAACCTCTTTGAATTTCTTCTTTTTTTTTTACGCAAAAGAAGACATTTTGAAGAATGCTGGAAACGTTCCTACTATGGAAGTCAATGGTTACCTGCTTTTTCTTCAAAATATCTTCTTTTGTGTTTAACAAAATAAAGAAACTCATAAAGATTTGGAACCACCTGAGGGGGAAACAATATTATTGGACATCATTAATAAACTATTTACAAAAAAAATGATAAAAAAAAGAATGTATTTGTAGACTAAAAAGCACCCCTCGAGATACTGTACTAATATATAAACAACATGAGGCATTTTCTTACAAAAACTATCATGTGCCCTTTTGATTTCTGCCTCTTTTCACCTCATCTTTCTCTTCAGCTGCAACAAACTGACCCATATCTAGCACAGTCAGCATCCATGGAGGATTATGGGTGATAACACATACACACACACACACACACACACACACAAATGAATCCGCATACACACATACACAATCAAGTTTTGCTGATTGTCTATGCTGTGCCCTTCGAAAGAGGATTATAGTGGCTGTGAAAAAGCCGTGAATTATTGACAAAAAAAGGGACTGGATTTAGATTTCAGGCCAGCTGGGGCTAAACAGGAAAGGGAGCGAGAGAGAAAGGTCATTCAAGACCAGTAAGCAGTTTGAGGCACTGCGTATGTTGAGTTTGCCCCGTCTTTTCACAAGCTCTCCAAGTGATGAGCTCAATTACAGCACTCATGAAATCCTTCCTGATGGATCAGCAGCTGTCAGTGATTCAGGTGAACACCTACAATCGTGGAGGCTCAGGGAGAGTACAATCCAATATCCGTCAGGTCTCTGAGGACAAAAGCTTTTCAGATGCCATTGCTTTCTTTCTCATAGTTGTAGTCTTCAGGGTACGACTGCTGCTAGGCAGCTGTGCACTCATGTGGAAGACAGAGCGGCTACCCCATAATGAACTTGCAGTCTTCATTCTGACATCTGAGGCCGGGGAAGAAGAAATCACAAGGTTTAAGCAGTTTTAAGAGTGTCTGTGTAGATCAAAAAGGTTTACCGAAGAACCCGGTACATTGGGAAAGGCTTAACTCACTGTTGAGTAAGCAAAAAAGTGGCCTGAGGAGAAATTTGCAAGTGAAATTTTCTCAGCACTCCAGTGTGGATTTGTTTGGTAGACACCATGCTGAGCAATTTAAAAGCACAAGGCAACAATTATGTTTCGCATTTGTCCAATTTGACCAGACTTATGATTTTATATGGTAAAAAAAAAAACAGAAGGTCATTTCCCACATACTGTAGACCAGAGGCCAATGAATGGAAGCCACGGTCAAGTCACATGTACCATCTAAAAAACATTATACCAATCAATATTAAAAAGCCAAACCGTCAGAACATCCCAGCAACTCCTAGATAACACTTTCACAAAGCTGTAGTAACTATCAAGAAAATCAAATCAATCACCTAGCAATGCCTAATGCCCTCGTAACTGCTTAACTGCTAGACTAGCAATACCCTAATAATCAATACCCATCACAAATGCAGCACCCTGTTTTTGAATACTTTTTAGGACAGACAGCATGCGAATTGAGGTGCAGCAACACACTTAACAACCATTTAGCAATGTCCTAGCAACAACTTAGCAACCATCAACAAACTTTACAAATTCCCTTCCAAACATCTACAATACCAAAGTAACCACTTTAGCCTAGCATTGTCCTAACAACCATAATAAAGACAATAACAACCACTTGGGAACACCTTAGAGATCACCTAAAACATTTTAGCACCCACTCAGCACTTAGTAAAAACGCTAGAAACACAGCAACAACTAACCAATAAAATTCAACAATTCCTGTGTCTGTTGTAGACACACAATCAAATCAACATGTACACTTGAAAGAGAGGCATCTGTTGAGCCAGAGGGCCTTATTGCAGAAAAAAGAAGCCAAGGGACACGGAGCCAAAAAAATACACACAGATGCTTACTCACAAACAAATGCATGCAAACAAACAGATCACAGCAGTTGTGCGCCAACGCTAATTGTATTCTGTTCACATGCAGTATAATATACAGACATTAACATTCAGAATACACACCCTACTGTTCGTGATCCACTGCCTTGCATCCTCTAAACGCATACACACTCTCATCACTCACATATGGCTTCTCTGATGTGCATGAGCAAACACAGACCCACATCTACACACTCGACACACGAGGCTATGCCACTGTTGTTTAGGAACTTTACGGCTGAGGCACACTAATGTAAATCAGGCCACATCAGCATGACGTTTGCACATCCACAGCATGAAAATGAGATGTGGCTGCTCACACACATACACACACAAGGCATGCAAATCGTGTGTGTATCATGTAATAGTAAATGAGTGAACAAGGGAGTATGTGACAAATGGGAGAAAATCTAAAAGGAAGCAAAATGAGCAAAGGATGTAGCTTGTGTGTTTAGATAGTATATATCATCCAGATAGGGTCCAGAAGTCCACTTTTAGCAGTGTATGTGTTAAATGTAATTATAGCTAATTTGAACATATATGAATATGTTTGTAATTCTAATGGTTGGAGAAAAATATATGCATGTGGCCATTTTTGCAATATATGTTGCTATATGGTGACACTGTGGCTCAGTGGTTAGCACTGTCACCTCACAGCAAGAAGGTCGCAGGTTCAAGTCCCAGCTGGATCAGTTGGCATTTCTGTGTGGAGTTTGCATGTTCTCCCCGTGTTGGCGTGGGTTTCCTCTGGGTGCTCCGGTTTAAGACATGCGCTAAAAGTGAACTGAATAAGCTAAATTGGCCATAGTGTATGAGTGTGAATGAGTATGGATGTTTCCCAGTACTGGGTTGCAACTGGAAGAGCATCCGCTGTGTAAAACATATGCTGGATAAGTTGGCGGTTCATTCCGTTGTGGCGACCCCTGATGAATAAAGGGACTAAGTCGAAGGAAAATGAATCAATGTATGTGGCTATATGTACATTTATGAACTTGTGTTATATGTAATTTGCATATTTTGTCATACATCATATTTCTATATGGGCACTGAGCTGAATATTTCCACTCTATAATTTGTATTATACAAGGAGCTGTTTCGTTTGAATATGTCACAACCTAGCACGCACAGGACGTCAACATGACGTCAGATTGACGTTGTACCCCAGCGTCGTGGGACGTTGCATTTTGGGTGGAAATGAAAATCGGGTTGATCAGAACCCAACATCAGACCAACCTCAATGTCCAACGTCGGACAGACGTTGCATTTTGGTCACTTTCCAACGCAACCTAAAGACAACCAAATATCAACGTCATTTCAAGAGTTCACACTTAGATATTGCTTGATACTAATTGCAGGTTTGGCATGTTGTCCCGGGAGAGATAATTGAACCCAGGGCTCCAACCTGGTCATTTAGCATGAAAGGGGGGTCCGAGATCAGGTAGGTCTCGAGAGCTTCCTCCAGTAAAGGAGGAAAAGGGGGAGATGGGGTGGACGGGAGGGATTCTTCAAAACAAAACAAAGATAAAGGAAGTAAGGTGAAAATGGGCTTTTTATTGTAGGCTTGGAATAATCTGATTGGTTTATCGATGATTGCAGATGAGAGACCAGCCACGATCAATCATATCACGTGCTTCTCTCGAAATAAGTTTATAAAACTTCACTTGACGTCATTATTGGATGTCAAAATAATGTACATTGAATTTTGGTCATCCGACATCACAACCTAAATCTAACCTAATATTAAGGTTAATGACGTTGTGTGCCTGCTGTGAATTGTGAAAAAAAAAAGTCAGCATAATAGCCTAGTGGGTAGTGCGCTGACATATAGCACAACTAAGCAACAAGCATCCTGAATTTGACTCTAAACTTGCAGATCCATTCTCGAACTTCCCTTTCTCTCAATATATTGTCCTATCACAATAAAGACAACATTTCCAAAAATATATATCTTAAAAAAATGTGGGGAAAAAAGATTATCCCATCTTCTGTTTCATGCCTATTTTAAATAACACAGTTATTCTTATCATGTGGTATCCAGAGGTCTATTCAAGATCTCCATTATATAAACCACTTCTTCCCCAAAGCCTTCCAGTCTCCCCACTATAAGATCAATCATAAAGACTGATTTATTTCCAACAGAGATCACTCCAGTCTGCACGATCAATCATTATCCAATCAACTGACTGCACAGTGCTCACAGACAATCTGAAGTAGACATGAAATGTAAACCCCTCATTTAAAAAATGAAGATTGTTTGGCGTGTGTGTTTGTGTGTGTGTCTTAGGAGTATACTTAAAGAAAGAAGGGGTAGTTAAAATAAAGCGAGGAAGGAGAATGCCAATTTAATCAAGGTTTAATTTTAGTCCATTAGCCTGAGAGAAGGTACACCCTGAGCCTGAACCATCGCTACAAACAGGAGAACGAGGAACGGAAGAGAATCACACAGAGGGAGAATAAAGTAGCAGGTAATGCAAGGACAGCACACATGCAAGTATGCAAAACATCCACAGTAAGCTGCAGTGTGTGTGTGTACATGTACTGTATGTGGGTCACCATGGGTTAAACTTCATGCCGCACATAATCCAGAAACACATGCAAATTCACTTCAGAATGCATCTACAGCTGCTGGATTAACAACTGTAAGACGATCACACACATACACACTTCGACATATCACTGGGTTATGAGTACATGGTAAGTAAATGGATGAAAACACAGATACGATCGCTTCATGCAAAGGGGTAATGAGATAGGAGAAACCATGAGCCTCTTAAAGCTAAATCGGTTAGCATGATCCAATGATTGTTTTGTGTGTTTGTGTGTGTGTCTGTGTATATTGTATACCTTGTATTTCCTACATTTTGGGGACCAAATGTACCAACAAGTATAGCAATAACAGTAAATTTGGACCATGCGAGGACATTTTTTGTTCCCCATGAGAAAAACAGCTGATAAATATAAGTATATGAAGTAAATGAAGTACTTTGAAAATGTAAAAATTTAGAATTGTTCCTGTGAGGGTTGGTTTTAGGGGTAGGGTAGGGTTGGGATATGGATATAGAATGTACAGTCCTTACGTCTATATGGGAAGTCATGTATAGGAAGCTGTGTGAGTGTGTGTGAGTGCGTGCGTGCGTGCGTGCGTGCGTGCGTGCGTGCGTGCGTGCGTGCGTGTGTGTGTGTGTCTAAGAGAGAGAGAGAGAGAGAAAGAGAGAGAGATAGAAAAAAAGAGAGAGAGGTCTTGGTATGGGACCAAATGTCCCCACAAGTATACTAATACCAGTCATTTCTGATATTGTAGGACATTTTGGTTAAACTAGCATTAAACATTTGCGAATAAAGCACCATAATATCAAATTTGGGCACAAATGTGTACTTATAATTTAGCAAATTCTGACAAAACCTCACTAAATCCTACTTTTGGGTACATTTTCATTTGTAAAAACAGCATAATTTTTTTTTTTATATGCTTAAATTGTATAGCTGCGGGTGAGTTCTATTCCAATTTTAGACAGATTTTCAAAACTGCTCTTCTTTTCAAAAGGTAAAAAAATAAAGTAAATTATATTATTAATCAATCACCCTCATGTCTTTCCAATCCCCTGAGATGTTTGGAACACAAATGAAGATATTTTAGATGAAATTCGAGAGCTCCCTCATCCTCCATAGACAGCAATGTTCCAGAGACATTCAAAATCCAGAAAAGGAACCAAAAACTTCAGTGGTTCAACTCTAATCACACAAAGTTCCAAGAACACTTTTGTTTAAGAAATAAACTGTAAAAACAGTGAAAATGTGTTTACCTTTGTCTTCTCTATTGCATTACATCAGGGTAAGCGTTTACTACTGACAATACAATGTAGAGTCAGAAGCCATACAAGTGTCATATCTTCCATAATAAACGTGCACCCTGATCTGATGTGGAAGAAAACAAAATAGTTTTTTGTTTTGTTTTTTTGCCAATGTTTTTGGTTCCTTTTCTGGGCCAATATTTCATCAAAAAATGTATTCATTCATTTTCTTTTCGGCTTAGTCCCTTTATCGATCAGGGGTCGCCACAGTGGAACGAACCGCCAACTTATCCAGTATATGTTTTA
>CAIGQV010019124.1:1336770-1341770 GCA_903798115.1 Danio jaintianensis | reverse complement strand
TGAACTTTCAGCAGTGAAATTTAGACCACACTGAACTAAACTATACTGAACTTCAACTCTGTAATTTAGACTTTTCTAGAACTATGTTAAGCTGCTTTGACACAATCTACATTGTGAAAAGCGCTATATAAATAAACTTGACTTGACTTGACTTGACTTTTCCTTCACCAAACTTGACTGATTTCTGTGAGAATCTTGGGTCCTTGTGGATTCCAATAGGTCTTCTGCAGTATTTGTGATGATTGGGATGCAGTTCAACAGATAATTCATTGGAAAATCGACCTTCTGCCACTTTTCCAAATTATCAACTAGAAGTCAAGTAATTATTTGTTGCTCTTACAACAGGGATTGACGACAAGACTTTTGTCAGGTAATCGAATCTATTTTTAAATATATGTATGTTATTTATTTAATATAAAAGTTATAAAAGTTATTTACTATAAAAATGTTAATGCAAAATTGTAATATTTGCTACAAAATATAATCTTGTTGACAAAAATGAATATCTACAGCCAGACAGACATATTGATTAACATTGTACCTAAAGGAAAAATGAATTATGATACATGATTAAAACAATAATATAATACAATACATGCAGATAGAACAATAAGAAAATATAAATAAATACATTTTGCATGCGCTTTCTAAATGCAATTTTGCAATAATAAGAGCGAGAAAAGAATGCTATGATTTACACAAGCAACTTCACTGCAGGAATTTGCATGTGATTTGCATGTGATATGAATATGACCCTCCAAACCATAGCTCCAAACACACACACACACAGATATACAGCCGACTGATGTTTTGTCAGCCAACAAAAGCTCCACCTGAATCACATTTTCAAATATCCGCATTGAATTTGTGCATAACCCAGATCCATTCATAATGTAGTCCACACTACAGCTGGTTCAGAAAGAGAAAAACACAATAGCTTGACCTTATCTGGTCTCTGATGTATACATACATAAAAGCAGTCACTGAGGACAGTGGGATGACAGCCACGTCCTATCTGTCAACTCTCAGTCTCAGAGGATGTTATGCGAGTGTGTGTGATCAGATTATGATCCTCCGGCAATGAACCTTGTCAATGCCGGTTAATCACTGAGCCAAAAAATGCCTCACATACAGCAAGGCTTTTAAAAAAACATGCCAAACATTCAATCAAACCTAGAATGGTCTCAGAATGGAAATATTCTGCACAATTACACAAAGTAATATTACAACGTTAAGTTAAATGATAAATATTTTGAGATTAGATTTGGATTCCCAATGAAACTTTTAGTGAAAAGTTCTTAAAAAACCTTTGTTTCATAGTTTAGAGAACATTTTACTAATCTAACTAAGCTTTTCCCACTATAAAGAACCTTTTGAAAAATGAAACTTTTCAATGGATGTATCGATCTATAATCAATCAATAGAGAACCTTTATATTTTAGGGTGCATGTTATTTTAAAGGTTACATGCATGCTATTTATGATAGGATTACATCCATCCAAGGTCAAAAGACAGTTTGCAGATAGTTGTCTGTTTGTTTGTTTATTGTTATTAAACTATTCAAATATACATATAAAATATGTATAAAATATACACATTTTATTTGTGGTCTCCTAAGCACCTATTGTAAAATAAAAAGTTTGCCGCTGTCCGTGGTGCTGACAAAAAACAGATATGTTCATGTTTATAGTCAGATATGTGTATATCTTGCTCTCAGGATGTTTTCTGTCAGTAATATGCTGACTGAATCTAAAACTTATTGATTTTACCCAGACACAAATCAGCCAATCACATGGCAGCAATTCAAAATGCATTTGTGCATGTAAACATGATCAAGATGATATGCCGAATTTCAAACCAACCATCAGAATGATGCAAGTAACTTAGAGCATGGCATGGTTGTTGGTACTAGATGTATTACAAAAACTACTGATCTATTGGGATTGCAAAAACAACTGTTTAGAGAAAACTTTAACATGCTTTACAGAAAGTAGAAAAGAAGAAAAAATATTTGATTTGAGCTGAGAGAATAGCAACACAAATTCAACAGACCATTCGTAATAGCCAAAAACATTTCTGAATGCACAACATATTTAAACATGAAGCAGATGAGCTACAGCAGCAGATGATGCACCATTGCCAATCGTGCCAGCTAAGAACAGGCTACAAATCATACTCACTAAAATTATCCAGCAGAGATGTGGAAACTTTAAACATTATCTGGTATGATGAGTCTTTTTGCTGTGACATTTCGATTGTAAGGACAGTGTAGGCACCAAACCCTTGATATAGCCTCCCTAGCACAGCTCGGGATGCAGACACTCTCTGTCAGTTTAAGTCTAGATCAAAGAAACATCCTTTTGCACTAGCAAACTCATAAAACACAAATGCATAACTTGAAATCTAAATGCTCCAAAGGATTGTTAGGCTGCATGAATCAGGGCAACCGGAGCCGGAAACACTTCCCAAAAAGACATTGTTTGAAAGGCATCTAGGCTCTGTCTGTTTCTCCTTATCCTCAGGTTCACATAATCTTGGATTCGTTCTGTATCTAGAGCAGACAGTTGTCATAGTCAATGATGAGTTAAGAGTACAATACAGTTTCCTGCAAATGCCCAATAACAGGTGAGTTTCTGCATTCGCCCCATCTGAACACCCACCTGGTGACCTACTTGGACCTGCACCTTTCTTAAGCCTTCTGACCTGCGCCTTCTCAAGACTGGGGGGAGGGGGTCTGCCCCTTTACGTTTGGCCAGAGGAGAACTAGATACCCCAGCTGAGCCTAGTTTCTACCAAGTTTTCATCTTCCATCATTTGGAGTTTGGTATCACTTTATTTTGATGGTCCCTTTGCACATTTAATTAACTATAAGTTACATTGCAAGTACATGACAACTGATTATCTTTGCCTGCTTAATATCTGCTGACACTGCTCCACTAACAGACATTCTCCTGACTATAGTAAACTCTGCAAGTAAATGTCATCTTACACTAACCCTAACTTAACAATCTACTTCTATTCTAATGATAATTAGTAGTTGCAATGTAAATTAAAATCAACAAAATGTGTTAAAGGGAGCATCAAGTGATACCGTGGAGTTTTGGTTTCTTGTCACCTCTGATTCAAATGAACTAAACTTCAACAGTGACATGTATAATTTAATCATTTATGAGTACTACACCCGCATTCTACTACTACTATTGAAATATTGTTATGTCTTTTTATTATCTTCGTCAATGTTAAGCTGCTTTGACACAATCTACACTGTGAAAGTGCTATAGTAAGAAAGATGACTTGACTTGACAGAAGTTGGTGTAAACAACATTAAATCACTGATCCATCTTGCCTCAGTTCAAAGGCTGAGGAGGTGATGAAGGTATTTTTTTGGCACAATTTAAGCACCTTATACCAACTGAGCACTGTTTCAACACCATAGCTTACCAGTTGCTGCTGACCATAAGCATCCCTTTATGACCCCAGTGTGACCAAAATGTGATGGCAACAGGATAACACGCCATGTCACAAAGCTCAGATAATCTCAAACTGGCTTCTTGAACATGACACAGAGTTCACTGTCCTCAAATGCCCTCAACAGTCACTAGCTCTCAATCCAATAGAGTGCCTGTGGGATATGATGGAACAGGAGATTCCCATCATGTTTGTGCTGCTGACAAATCTGCAGCAACTCTGTGATGCTATCATGTCAATATAGGCCAAAAAACCCCACTGAGGAATGTTTTCAGCCCCTTGTTGAATCTATGAAACAAAGTAGAGACATGTACTTACTTACTTACTTTTGTATTTACTTACTTAATTTATTTACTTAAAAAATGCTATAGTCATTTAAAGTTAATATTACAGTGTTTTTGAATCATACTATAGTAAAGTACTTGAGTTAATCTGTTGGGGGTAATTCTATAGTACTACAACAACTGCAGTAATATAAACAAATTAGTCAATAGTTTTCAACAACTATAGGGTATAATATACTACAATACACCACAGTTTACTGCTTGCCAGAGCACGTGGTCAAGAAGGCCAGAACCAGAACTCATGCAAAGCACGGGAGATCTGAGAAGTTCCTCATCTGAATAGGTGAATGAAAGCTATGACAAGCAAATTAAGTCTTGCTTCTCAACAGTAAGACTTAGTTATGACTTGACCAATAATTATATCTACCTGTCTGACTTGATGAGCATCTAATCGGTTATGCTTTGGAATGTAAACATTCGGGAAATTGTGTTGTCTGTAATTTTCTCATTGTGCTGCATCTGTGCTGTGTCTTAAAGAAAAATAACTGTCTGTGTTTTTAATACTAATCAAACGATGAAAGATATTGAAATCACTCTGCTCTTGACTGAATAACTAGCTCAGTAATGGTTACCTTTATTTAATTTATACAGTAAAGATTATATACAGTATGCATTGTTTTATTTGATTTTAACTGAAAATTACTGTTAGGTTCATGAAAAACCTAAAAATCACTGTTTATTTTAGTATTCTCTTTGCTATATTGTATTCATTTTGTATTGTAATTTGCTTGTAGAGTTTTTGTTTTGTTTTTTATTTGAGAGTGCTTTTTTATTGAACATATCATATACCAAACTGTACCAAAACCATGGCCTAAAACCGAACCAAACCGTGAGAAGTCTGTATTGTTGCACCCCTCCATTATACTACAATATTTATTACAATTTATCAGTTCACTATAGTTACATTATGCTGTAGCATTCATTAACAAAGAGTTTATTAATAATTTTTTATAATATATAATATATAAATCATTCATTCATTCATTCATTTTCTTTTCGGCTTAGTCCCTTTATTAATCTGGGGTCGCCACAGCGGGATGATCCGCCAACTTATCCAGCATATGTTTTATGCAGCGGATGCCCTTCCAGCTGCAACCCATCACTGGGAAACTAATATATAAATAATATAATATAATATAATATAATATAATATAATATAATATAATATAATATAATATAATATAATAT
>CAIGQV010019124.1:1323909-1336760 GCA_903798115.1 Danio jaintianensis | reverse complement strand
GGCATCCGCTGCGTAAAACATATGCTGGATAAGTTGGCGGTTCATTCCACTGTGGCGACCCCAGATTAATAAAGGGAATAAGCCGAAAAGAAAATGAATGAATGAATGAATAATACAACAGTATGGTTCAGAAATGTTATTGTATTTACTACAAATTACTGAAGTAATATTTAATGGGGCAAAATTAAATGTAATTAATGAAACATCTGTAATTAACATCTGTAATCACACTGTTTACCCAATGCCTAATCTTAAACAAACCTATACCTGTTACTAAACTTCCCACCTCACTAGCAATAACAGTATGTTGCAGTACAACACAAACGTAAGTATATTGTACCAAAGAATTAATGTGTTTTTATGCATGTGCACAGTAGTTAAAACTTGTTAGAAATCTATAATTAAAAGTGGGACCAAATGAAAAAAAGAAAAAAAAGGAAACGGTATTCCTCATGCTCATTAAAATCCCCATTAAGCGGGTAATGTAACTGTTTGTGAATGTGATTCAAAGTGCATGATTAACAAAATATATTTATGTTTCTGATTCTAATGTTACTGCCACATATATACAAACCTGTTGCTTACATCTGTGAAATAATCACGCATACGTTCGTCATCGTGGTCACAAGCTTCTTTAACTATATTGAAGCCTATTGAATCATTATATAAATAAGCAGTTAAAATTATGGACTTAAAGCCTGTGCGATGGCATCACTGTGAGGTTTTATGTAAACACAACCTTTTTAGTTTTGATAGTTTTATTAAATTTAATTATCTTAAATTGGTTTTTAAATGTTTAAACAATCATGCTCCAATGGTGTTTTCAGATCTCATTAGTAGGCATCAAGCTTCTCACAGAGTCACACGAGCAACTGCTAATGGTGACTGTCTAGTGCCAAAGTGTAAGACCTCTTTTGGTCAATCTGTTTTCTCTGTCAAGAGAGCCAAACTGTGGAATGATTTACCTGTTAGTCTAAAATTAGAAGGTAATATAAATACTTTTAGTAGAGTTCTTAAAAAGTGGTTAAAAACAAATCAGCAGTGTTTGCACAAATAGTCCACTAGCAGGTTGTTTGATCATGCCGCCTTTGCTTTTGCCATTAGTATTTTATGTAAAGAGTTATAATGTTGTGTATATGTATTTATTAAATTTTATTCTGTTAAGCCTCCTGTGGACAGGTGTTGAGAATTAGCAAGTTTGCTAAAACACTCAAACAAATGCATTTGGTTGTCCAGTGTAATTGTGATGTCTATGTCAAATAAACTTTACATACGAATGGTTGTCTCTAAGAAATAATTGCGCATACATACAATCTTGCGTAAATACACTTATCATAAGATAAAGCATAAGACCTTATAATGAGCCACACCAAAATAGACATCCTACACATTGTGATGGAGGTTGAGGTTGATCAACTAGTTTTTCCAATTCCTCAAGTGGATATTATAAAACCAATGCAATGGAGTGTTTATGTTTATGGCCATTTTATTTCCCACACATTCTGTTAGCTGTAGACCAATTGCAAGAGACTGAACCATCTGAGCAGCCAGGCGTTTGTAAAGGAAGGGTTTGAAGTGAATAAAACAATTCTGAGACCTTTTGCAGAAAGGAGTTGATTTTATATGCATTTAAACCTTTTAGCAAAGACCTCCAAAACAAAATGAGAAAAAAAAGAAATGCAAGGCACTTTAAACAAAAGACTATTCGGATAACACACAACTTAATGCCAATGCCAGAAATTTGACAATTTCATTTCTGTTAATGCTTGAAATATTTCTTTGACTGTTTAGCAGCTCATATGATAAGTGACGTTTGGAGTTGGCATCCAGGGGATTATGGGTTATTAGTTATCCATGTCAGTGTGTCAGAGACAGATCTGCAGAGTGAAATGTCATCTGGTGGAAGTTTGCGCGCGCGCGCGCGTGTGTGCGTGCGTGCGTGTGTGCGTGCATGTGTGTGCGCGTGTGTTTGTGTGCTGAGAGAAAGACAAACAAGGATGATGGCATACAACAGTAAACAAGTACTTAGTTTAAATTTGCATACAAGATTTTCTTGAAGACAGAAATGCTAAAGCTTTAAAATACAAAAACATGTTATATTCAGTTGCTTTCCATAAGTAAATTCCCAACTCCTCTTTATTTTTACCCTCATTATAAAACAATAAAGAGTTCAGCAGTGAAGCAGTTTCCTAATCAGAGATGAGTAGAAGTCTGACTCATTTTAGTTCATAAAACGATTTCACACATTGCTCAAAAGAGTTCCCAGAAGTCCCTGAGCAACACTTTGTGTTCCTTTAGGAGTGAAATAAATATTTTGTCATAAATATAAAATCCCTGAGGCTGACATTAGAGGAATATTAGAGACCAGGGGAGCTGTAAAGTAATGTAAAGCAGATGTCCTGACCACAATATTAGTGACAACTGTAATATATACACTGAAGTTCAAAATTAAGAGAACTACCTACAATTTCAAACATTTCAAGGTCACTGATTAGTCCTCTTTGACGTTATCCTAACAGTAGTAAAAGAGCAGTTTTCAGCATACCTCATGAGAATGTATTACATATATTCTTAAGAAACTTTCTTTCAACTTGTTGTTTCATCTCTTTCAATTGGTGTCTCAACAGTTTCTCAATGTTTAAGAGAATTTGGACTGAAATCCCAAAACCAGCTGAAATCGTCAAAAGTCTAGACTAACCTTTACTGGGGAGCATGGATTGCTAATACATCCAAAGCTTTTAATATGTCCAAAGTTCACACCAAGTTTAATTTCTTTGGGTGCGTTGGGAAACATTATGTTTGCTGTCAAACTGGGGAAAGACTCCACCTAAAGTGTGTAAAGCTGATGCACATTTTCAAAAGATTTAACTGGTTTTAACAAGATAGAACCATTAAGAAACATTTAAACACTTAAAGGCAGAATATGTAACATTTTTTTCATTAAAATATTCAAAATGGGAGGCACGGTGGCTCAGTGGTTAGCACAGTCGCCTCACAGCAAGAAGGTCGCTGGTTGGAGTCCCAGTTGGCATTTCTGTGTGGAGTTTGCATGTGTGGAGTTCTCCCCATGCTGGCTAGGATTCCTCCGGGTGCTCCGTTTTCCCCTACAGTCCAAAGACATGCGCTATAGATGAATTGGATGAACTAAATTGGCCGTAGTGTATGAGTGCGTGTGAATGTGAGAGTGTATGGGTGTTTCCCAGTGCTGGGTTGCGGCTGGAAGGGTCCGCTGCATTAAACATATGCCGTAATAGTTGGCGGTTCATTCCGCTGTGGCGACCCCTGATAAATAAGGGACTAAGCCGAAGGAAAATAAATGAATGAATGAATGAATGAATATTCAAAATCCACTAGAATCATGTAATATATTTTGCTCACTTAAGCCTCGTTCAAAATAAACTTTATTTATTGTCGGCTTCGACAGTCGCTGTGTCAAATTATAATGCAATTTTGTCTAGATAAAATCTTGATGTTAATAGATATGCCAGACTACACACTGCTTTTCAATTTGCATTGCATTTTCAATGAGCTCATAATGAGTGATTTGTTAGTTTACAAGGTAATTCCAGTACTCACTCACAAGGCTGCAAAAGTGCCGCGGCTATCAATTGCCAAGATTTATCTTTTTTATTCTGTAATGGTAGTCTCTCAATAACACATCATACAGGTAAGCCAACTGTTGTGCATGTGAAGTATGCAGAAAACAGTTTAACTGCTGTTTTGGTGATACGTCATGCAATTGCTTCAGTGGTCTTGTTTCGATTCAGTGGCTTTCATCCTTACTTTGCTTCATACTACCATAATAATACATTTAAACTAATTTAGCTCACCTGCAAACATGATTTCTGCAGGAGACCCGTAGGATGTCATGAAGACGACAATGCCCATGACTTCACACTCTAATGCTGATGATACACAGGGCAACTGTTTGGGCAATGTTACCAGGCAATTTTGCAGAGCGATGTTGCTTGGTTATTTTTCTATTAAGAATGGCCAAAAGTATTGTATTTGTAGCTCATTGCCCTAATTAGCTAAACTGTGTCCCACCTGGTTACCCATTTATGGCATAATTTCCTAGAGTGGCCCAGCAACATTGCCCAAAAAGTTTCCCTGTGTATCATCAGCATAAGCCTTTGTTTGTTGTGAATATGTGCCCTATAGTAGTGAAAACTACATACTATGACTTTAAAGAAATTAGAACTACAGAAAGGCCTAGATAAGCACCAGAATACATCCTGCATACACTAATTTTACTCTGTGAGTTAGATATAGTCACAACTGTTTTGTAGTCCTTCAGGATAAAGTCCACTTCATTGTGTATTTGTGGTTGAGAGGTCTGTTAACTGGCTGGTGTGTGCAGGGGGCAGAAGCACTGACCTGCTGGGCTGTGTGGAGTGCAGGGTGGTCAACGGCTGCTCTGAAACACGCTGTGATAAAGTATCTACACATACTGCAGACCTCCTGATATTTCTGGAACTGCAGCCAACACAGACACACAAACACACACACGCAAAACATATACACTTGAAGGATGCAATCTAAACAAATATGCATGTGTAAACAAAAACAAATATGTTCATGTACGCACATAAAGCTGCAACATTTCATCCCATGCAAAGTGTGAACATGTATGCACACACGCTCAAAACAGCCATCTGTCAGTCCCCCCTGTGCTCTGGCTGTCGTAGATATAATACAGTCTGCTGATTGGCTAAATCTGCTTCCACCTTATTATAAGACATCGGGGCCTGTGATGAAACGCACACACATTCACAAAAGCCCTTTAGGAAAGAAATTCAGAAAGAAGGACATGACAGACATTCGCATTAAACTTTCAAACCTCTATATTGTCCTTTTTCACCGGAGAGTCATTTAAATCCTTCTCTATTTCTCTGAATCGTCTCATTCCATCTGTTTCACACACTTCTAATCATTCATCTTCATCCAGCTTCCCAATCGTTTTCCATTTTGTGCCAGTTTTCTCTGGTGTGTTGTTCAATAAGGCTCTGAAATTTGACCTCTTACATCACATTGGCACATGAGCACTCTTAGACAAGGACTGATGGGTCCCTATTGCCCTGTTTTTTAATTATCAAATTATTGCTTTGTAGGAATGGCTCGTTTCCACTGAGCTGTACTGTTTAGTGCAATACAGTACGGTATGTATTTAGTTCCATTTCCAAGGTCAGATGTGCCAAAATAGCAAACCATACTGTATCACTTTTTGGGACCCCTTCATAAGGGTACCTAGCACAATACTACAGTACCAATAGGGTAGAGCTGGACTCGCTGCTGAATGCTATTTGGTTACAGCAATTCAGAGGAACAACAACACAGGACGCGCCATTTTACTCAGTCAAGACACAATACCGTAATAATAAATTGAAGCTAAAACAAAGCTTGTCGTTGTCGAGGAATAGCCACATGCCAATAAGCAAGTACAGGATCTGATGTATGTCCTCCATTGTTGTTTATAGGGTTGATCACGTGTTCAATCAGTAACCTGTCAGTAATTGAAATATCACTTATAATTAGAGTTAAATCTGCATACTTCACATGCACAGCCTGCTTTTTATAACTATGCATACAGTAAACAAATTGTTTGAATATGTAAATAGTGACACAAGGAGTGCACAAGAAAGGATGCAGGGACTAATAATATTACTTTCAATGTTAATGTATTTAAAAATTTAATTTATTGCGATGGCTGGATTTTCAACAATCACTCCACACCACTCCAGTCCTCGGTATCAATTTTCAGTGTAATTATGTGCACACTGGATTAAAATTGACATTCGATTTACACACAACCCGAGCCCAAAACCCAAGGTTACCTACAACTTTGACACTGTTCTATTTCTGCCTTGCGAGCTTTTGGTATTTCCTTCAGGAAAAGCAGATTGTATTGGGATGTAATCAAGCCTGTATCCAGACAGTTTTGAGTTTTTGAAGACTGGCTTTTATTTTTCTCCCAAACAAGCTGGAAGCAGGCTGCCAAATTCAACAGATTTAAGTCATTTAGTGTTTGGCACAACAAGAATTTGTGTTTGCACGTTCCCATGCCATATGTTGACACTCATCTATGAGGGTGAGACAATTGTTAGCCAAAAAACAAAACAGAAAATAAACCCCACTGGTGTGAAAGTTCGTTTATTTGTGTGTGCGTGTGTGTGCGTGTGTGTGTGTGTGTGTGTGTGTGTGCGTGTGCGTGTGTGTGCGTGTGTGTGCGTGTGTTAAAGAGAGAGGAGAGCCCTGCAGGTAGTCCTCAGCAAACAGGAAGTAAGTAAATGTCAGCACAATTACACACACCTACACATTCATAAAATCAACAAACACTCAATTGGCTTTTTAAACTCAGTTTTGTGGACCACCATGTGTCCACAGATCATTTCAACAAGAAAAAAAGGAAAAGAAAGACTTGAATGACACTTGAATGAATTTTCAATGATTGTAACGATGGTACCATATGAGTTCAGGCCTAGTGATGAAACATTGGAAAAAGTTGATCAAACCGAACAACTTATGCATGAGCTGAGGAGAACATTTCTACTGGTAAGTTTAGCGAAAAAGGACCAGTTACTAGTGATGGGTCATTATTGAACGATTCATTCATTTTCAACAAATCTTTTTTATGACTCGAGAACGATGAGTCCTCTCAGGCAGTGATTCGTTCATTCGCACATGCGCACATTTGTGCAGGTGGAGGAGAAGATTAGTTAATTTTTCGAGTCCTCTATCAGGTTTGAGTCATTCGTTCATTACGTGAAAGACAGAAGCCAAACATACGCAGTCAGAGCCAGAAAAAGATTTGATTTCTCGAGTCTTCGGTTTGAGTCATCTCTCTTTACATGCTGTCACGTGATGAATGAACGACTCAAAAACCAGAAGACTCAAAAGGTGAACTAATCATGGCTCAGACTGTGTGCATTGGTTAAGCTTATATGGGACTGTCTGTGTGACGTGAATGAACCACTCAAATTTGAAGACCTGTCAGAAGAGGTGAGCTGACATAATCATAGACAAAAGACCAGGTAAACAATGAATGATTAGTTTCACTTTCTTATAGAATTTTACTCCTGACTTGTTTGTAGTGTGATCAATGTTTGGTGTAATTGTAGATTTGGAAGCAACTCGTAACATTTTAATAATATTTTGGCAAATTGAACGAAATGACTCGAAAAAATATTCGTTGAGATGAACGAGACTCAAAGGTCAGAGTCAGTAAAATGATCCAAACTTCCCATCACTACCAGTTACAGACAGTTCTGCTGAGCTTATTAATACAAGGGCCAATCAGATGTGTTTACCAATCAAATTAGTCAATGCTAATAACACTGGCATTCTGTTTAATGCAAGTGCTCACAGTACATATAAGATATTAAATTTGCAGCTTCAGGTATAAAAATATATATATTGTGGCGGGCCGCCCAATGGATAATCAGCGTCATCCTGGGAAAGGAGCCACCTGGATGCAATTACGCCGTTCGCCAGCTCAAGAAGCTCAGCGACCTGGATGACATCGAGGCATACCTACACACGTTTGAAGTGATAGCAACCAGAGAGCTGTGGGACAAAGCTGAATGGGCGCGACTCCTAGCGCCGTTCCTAACTGGAGAAGCACAGCGTGCGTATTACTCACTAAAAGCCACACAAAATGAAAATTATGAGACATTAAAGAGAACTATTAGCGAGAGTTGGGGTTTCTCCCATCAGCGCAGCCCAGCAGTTCTGGCAATGGTCGTATGATGAACAACTCTCCGCCCGTGTGCAAGCCACGCAGCTGTCCAGACTGGCTCAAATCTGGTTGCTATCGGGGAATACCACCTCCTCCCAGGTCGCTGAGCGAGTGGTAATCGATCGCCTGCTCCGAGCACTACCAAGAAGACTCAGACGCCCCGTGAGCATGAGAAATCCTACCAGTCTGGCTGAGTTAGTGGAAGCCATCGAGCTGGCGGAAGCGGTACCCATGGATCGACGCTCGCCGGAGGGCACCCCGCGTACAATGAGCAGGCCGACGGCCCCCTCCCACATCGACAAGCCTATGCCAACGGAACCACAATCACCAGGGGCTCGTGCATCAATGGCTGGCTGCATCGTGCACCACGCAGTACCACCGGGAGCACCACAGCGCATGGTGAAGGTGGGAGGAAAGGAGCTTTTGGCTGTGTTGGACTCAGGATCCTCCATCACCCTGGTACAGCCACACATTGTCCCTCCCCGAACAGATTCAAAGGCGACAATGCCAATCACCTGTGTACACGGAGAGACGTGCCATATCCCCACTCGCCGAGTAACAGTGGCAGCTGGTCCAAACGCTTGGCCGATAGAAGTGGGGATCGTCCGAGACCTACCGGTACCGATCCTGTTAGGGAGGGACTTTCCGGGATTTCAACAGCTCCTCACCGCCACGATGCAGCCAGCAGAACCGCGACGGAGGAGACGGATTCCTCCACGAGGGGGCCGTCCAACCGTCATGCTGGCCACAGACAGCAAGCGAGAGGGTGAGTGCACACTTTCTGACCCTAACCCTTTCTTTAATCTATTTCAGAGAATAACCACAGGAGGAGAGTTTGGAAAAGAGCAACGGGAAGATGAGCGACTTAAACACTGCTGGACGCAAGTCCGTGAAATAGATTGAGAAGTGCGTCTTCCAGGGCCTCACCCTCTCCCATACTTTCTGGTCAGAAAAGGTCTGCTCTATTGTATTGGACAGCGGCGGGGGGAGGAAAAACTCCTGCTGGTAGTCCCAAGACGGAGACGATAATGGAGCTGGCACACTCCCATCCAATGGCTGGGCACTTGGGAGCAGAAAATACCATCCAACACATCCGCGACCGCTTCCACTGGCCTGGAGGCGCAGGTGAAAAGGTTCTGCCGGGAGTGCGCCACCTGCCAACGGACGTCACCACGTAAACCTCCCCCAGCCCGCTAGTACCCCTCCCCATCATCGAGGTGCCCTTCGAGCACATTGGGATGGACCTGGTGGGCCCGCTGCCGAAATCCGCCCGAGGTCATCAACACATCCTGGTCATCGTAGACTATGCCACCAGGTACCCCGAGGCGATTCCCCTCCGGTTAGCCAATGCCAAATCCATCACGAAAGAGTTATTCCAGTTCATCACGAGAGTGGGAACCCTCTCGGAGATATTGACTGACCAGGGCACCCCTTTCATGTCTCGGCTGATGACCGACCTCTGCCGGCTACTCCAGGTAAAACAGCTTCGCAAATCTGTTTACCATCCCCAGACAGACGGTCTGGTGGAGCGGTTTAACCAGACCCTTAAACAGATGTTGCATCGAGTAGTCGCAGAGGATGGGCGCGACTGGGACCTCATGCTCCTGTACGTGCTCTTTGGAATCAGGGAGGTACCTCAAGCATCTACAGGCTTTACCCCATTTGAGCTACTGTTTGGGCGTCAGCCCCGCAGACTGCTGGATGTGGCTAGAGAGACATGGGAGCAGGAACCAGCTCCGCATCGCAGCGTCATAGAGCACGTACGGGACATGCGAGAGAGCATTGACCGTGTAATGCCTTTGGTCCGAGAACATCTAGCGGCCTCCCAGGGCGCCCAGCAAGGATATATGACTGACCCGCACAACCCCGACAATTCCAGCCGGGGGATAAAGTCCTGATACTCGTCCCTACCACCACAGCGAAGTTCCTGGCATCCTGGCAAGGGCCAGGCACCATCGTGGAGAAAATCGGGCCAGTCAACTACAAGGTTCATCAGCCGGGACGTCGTCGGGAAGAGAAGGTGTACCACATTAATCTCCTAAAAAAATGGGTAACATTTTTTCAGCCTTCACCCAAAGCTCCCCGCCGATAGTGGGGATGGGAGAGCAGCTGTCGGCGGGTCAGAAGATCGAGCTGGAATCCCTGGTCAGTCAATTCCTGGATGTGTTCAGCGATCGTCCCGGGCGGACAGCACTGTTGCAACACACCATCCGGACTCCTCCTGGACAAATAATCTGGCAGCGGCCCTACCAGGTACCAGAGGTCCGCCGACAGACTATCGAGGAGGAAATATCCCGGATGGAAAAGTTAGGAATCATCGAGCCATCTCGGAGTCCTTGGTCCAGCCCGATAGTGATGGTACCTAAGCAAGACGGCACTCTCCGCTTCTGCATCGACTTCCGCAAGCTTCATGACATCTCCTGCTTTGACGGATACCCAATGCCCAGAGTGGATGAGCTCTTAGACCGTCTCGGTGGGGCCAGGTATATCTCCACACTAGACCTGACAAAAGGCTATTGGCAGGTGCCCCTAGCCAATGAAGACAAAGAAAAAACTGCCTTCAGTACACCATCTGGCCACTGGCATTACCGGGTCCTTCCGTTCGGGCTGCATGGGGCACCTGCTACATTCCAACGACTTATGGACATTCTACTCCGGCCCCACCAGGAATGGATAATCGCCCAATGGATAATCAGCGTCATCCTGGGAAAGAAGCACACACCACCTGGATGCAATTACGCCGATCGCCAGCACCTGGGACTCGTCCCTTCAAGCCCTTTAAAAGAGCCACAGCGAAGACAGACGCTGAGAAGCCTCTCGGCTAAACACTACTCTAATGTGTTCTCTCTCTCTCTCTCTCTCTCTCTTCCTCTCAGAAACCACGGACTGACCAAGGTGGTGATCGGCGTATCACACGAGCACGAACGGGATCACCTGGGCACCTCTTCACTTGGACCAAGGGTCGTTCACTGAAGACACCAGCACACCTCACAAACTTACAGCACATTTGATTTCACCAGCACTGTAAATAAAAATCCCTTCGGGGGTGTGTTCACATTCAACTTGTGTCTGCATTTTCACTCCACCCTGCTACAATATATATTTATAAACGGGTGGCGCGATGGTGCAGTGGGTAGCGCTGTCGCCTCACAGCAAAAAGGTCGCTGGTTCGAGCCTTGGCTGGGTCAGTTGGCATTTCTGTGTGGAGTTTGCATGTTCTCCCTGTGTTTGCGTGGGTTTCCTCCGGGTGCTCCGGTTTCCCCCATAGTCCAAAGACATGCGCTATAGGTGAATTGAATAAACTAAATTGGCCGTAGTGTATGTGTGTAAATGAGTGTATGGATGTTTCTCAGTGCTGGGTTACAGCTGGAAGGGCATCCGCTGTGTAAAATATATGCTGGATAAATTGGCATTCATTCCGCTGTGGCGACCCCAGATTAATAAAGGGACTAAGCTGAAAGAAAATGAATGAATGAATGAATATATTTATAAATATATAAAATCTATATATTTAAGGAAATGCTTCTTTCCAACATGAATGTCTAAGGATTGTCAGAGCAGATATTCGCAAGCAACCAATGAAGTCCAAAGTATGGTATTTACCACTGTTATAATTTGTTATGGATATACATTAATCAGTTATTTAAAACTGGAATTATTGATGACTCGTTTAGGCAGTTCACAATTGATCGGTCTTTATAATTTGTATGTTTTTTTTTTTTCCTTAAAATAAAAACTTTAATTTTATTTATTTTATTTAATGATTTTTAGTTTTAGATTTAGTCGTTTTAGTTATTTATCCTATACCACTGTACTTTTTTGCCAGGGTGACACATCAAAAGCAAAAAAAAGGCAAAAAAAAATGCTACAACAAAAAAATAAGTTCATCTAGGAATAATGGCAAACTCTTTGTACATTAACAGCTGTTGATCTCCTCCTCTCTCTGTTTATGCTTGATTTAGCAGGTTTCGTGCAGCACACAGTGACTGCCCATGCTAGAACAGCCCTTGTAAATGTCAGTATACCTACCATTTGCGTGCATACATGTGTGCATGCGTGCACATTTATGTGTGTTCTGTAGGCTGTGAAATTACATTTGTCAGACTCTTAAGACCCCAGGATGTCTGGGAGCCACAAATATATAGTGAGCGCGTAACATCTACATCAGCACCTCTCATCCAACGCCCCCGCCCCCTTCACATTTTTATTGCACGCTCTTCCATCCACATGAAATGTTTTCACTGCATTTCACTTTAACAAATGCGGTCTATAACCAGCACTCTCTCCTCACTTTATTCTGACTGTGGCTTGAGTAATTGGAATGTTTAACATTTATATTCATTGTCAGTCTCAGACGGATGGACATACCCTTTAAAATATAGTCTCTTAAACACTGCTTTTCCTGCTATACACTGCTGGAGAATGAATGGCTGCATTAGAGCTCAATTTGTGCTGGATTTTAAATCAAACTGGTTCTGTGACAAGCACACACAATCCTACAGATGTGAGGTGAGTACGATTAGCGCACCATAATGTAATTTAATAATTCTCATTTTGCTCCAAATACACATGATTTTGTCTCTGAGAAAGATTTTACAGAATGTCCATGCTGCTAATTTTCATGTTCTGATAAAAGATTAAGGTACAAAAATAGCCCAACAATTGTGTTCAAATGTTTACTTTTGAGAGGCGGCACGATGGCTCAGTGGTTAGCACTGTCACCTTACAGCAAGAAGGTCGCTGATTTGAGTCCCGGCTGGGCAAGTTGGCATTTCTGTGTGTAGTTTGCATGTTCTCCATGTTCACATGGGTTTCCTCCGGGTGCTCCGGTTTCCCCCAGTCCAAACACATGCGCTATAGGTGAATTGGGTAAGCTAAATTGGCCGTAGTGTATGTGTGTGAATGAGTGCGTATGGATGTTTCCCAGTACTGGGTTGCAGCTGGAAATGGACATCCGCTGTGTAAAACATATGCTGGATAAGTTGGCGGTTCATTCTGCTGTGGTGACCCCTGATGAATAAAGGGACTAAGCTGAAGGAAAATTAATGAATGAATTAATGAAAACAAGACTGTCACGGTTTGTTTGCTCACAAAGGCACAAAACACGGAATTTATC
>CAIGQV010019124.1:1301330-1316102 GCA_903798115.1 Danio jaintianensis | reverse complement strand
AATCGTGTTTTGAACTTACGAATTGGATTTGTGTATTTTTGAATCGTATTTTGAATTTATGAATTGGATTTGTGTATTTTTTAATCCTGTTTTGAACTTACGAATTGGATTTGTGTATTTTTTAATCGTATTTTGAATTTATGAATGTATTATTTTTGAGACTGATCTGGCTCCATAATAATTACTGTCATTATTACTTTCATTACATTACTATCATTGTTGTCACTCCTTACCACTGATTGGTTTCTTTCTATCTATGTTTTATTTATATCTATGTTACTTGCTTCATTTATAGATATTTGCGACCTATAATAATTTCTACTGTAATGCGTGTTGTATATCTATATATATATATATATATGTATAAATTTTTTTGTTCTCTTATGTATGTACTCTGACCTGTCCACCGTTACCTTTACATACACACACGCGCGCACACGCACACATGCAAACACACGCACTTGCCAGTACCTGACTGTATTGTTGTTGTTGATGTTTTTTCTGTTCTTTGTTGTTGTTTTTTCTTTGTATGTGATCCCAATTTGTGTACCTCTTGCATAATGTAATTTAAAAAATACAAAAAATATATAAAATATATAATGATATTTTAAATATTCGTTTTGACATGTTCATGATAAGAATCCTTTCAAATAATTTTTAGACATTTCTGTGCACGGCTGTTTTCATAAAAACTCAATGGGAACAGAATTTAGATGCAAACTCTGGAAAATGTTGAATACAGTTAGTAATCAGGAAAGCAGACAACTGATAAGTTTGGGTATTTCAAAAAAAAAAAAAAAAAAAGATTAATAAGAAACAGTCATTTGTTTGTTAGTAACAGTCCAAAAGCTTAAACTCAAGGTTTGATATATTTACGGCACAGCAGGAGGAACATAAAATTGATTCTATTGTCCTTCCTTATTGAATAGTGGTTAACTTGAGAAAAAAATTTAGTCTCTGTCTTTAAATGTGCCATAAAATTTAAATCTTAAAATACCTCCTATATGCATAGCTGAATAATAAGAGTTCAGTACATGTAAAATGACATACCGTGAACCTCAAGCACCATTGTTTCCTCATTCTCGTTTAAATCCTGTAATTTTAAAATCCAGGACACAACAGGACACTACGAACAAAACACAGACTCTGACGATCCACACAAAAACATTAATCAGCAGGATTTGACTGGCCACAATGTTTCCTAGTGAGATTACAACATGGCCAACTCAGTCGAATTAAATGTCTTTTATCTCATCTAATTCAATTCAGACAACAAAATCACATTCATAGCTCAAGAAAAATGTTTTCTGGACTAGCTTTAGCTATTCCAGTATCTAACTCATTATCTAACACAAACATCCAAATACTATACAAGGTTAGTTCACCGAAACGAAAAGAAAATCAATGATTTAGAATTTTAATTTGAATCTATTCCTATTGATATTAATCAGTTTTCCCTATTACAACAAAGATGTATAGTATGAAAATTTGGATATCACAATATATTGCGTGGACTAATTTAGTTGTATGTAAAACACATGAGCTTGCTTTTATTTTGCGGGGAACTATTAATTTAAATCATAACTGAAAAAAGAAAGATTAACAAAATGAGTAGCATAAAACAACTCATTGTTCTTCAGGAAATCTCTTGACAAAAGATAAAATCTCTCAGGCTAAATAAATCTCTTTCAAACAAAACCCTGACACTAAATCAACATCTCTCTCTCTCTCTCTCTCTAGATGTTCTATTGTTTTTTAAATGCATAATAAGAGCTAGGAGCATAATTAGCACTGTTGCCTCACAGCAAGAAGGTCGCTGGTTTGAGTCCCGCCTGGGTCAGCTGGCATTTCTGTGTGGAGTTTGCATGTTCTCCCCGTGTTCACGTGGGTTTGCTCCGGTTTCCCCCACAGTCCAAAGACATGCGGTATAGGGGAATTGAATAAACTAAATGGCCGTAGTGTATGTGTGTGCATGTGAGAGTGGATGGGTGCTTCCCAGTACTGAGTTGCAGCTGGAAGGGCATCCGCTGTGTAAAACGTATGCTGGATAAGTTGGCGGTTCATTCTGCTGTGGCGACCCCTGATAAATAAAGGGACTAAGCTGAAGGAAAATGAATGAATAAGAGCTAGAACATACCTAGAATTTAAGTATTATAGATTGATGGATAATGCTGAAGGTTTTAATGATATTTGGAGTTTGAATGGAAAGATATGTACTGTTATGGGGGAAAGCCTATCTTTTAATGATTTTTTTTTAAATAACTTGTTTTTTCAATCATGCAATTATTTTCTATTAATGTCTATATACTGATTTTGTATTAATTTCCTTTTAAAAAGGCAAAATAAAGTTAGTTAAAAATCAAAATCTCTCTCTCTCTCACTCTCTGCATCTCTGCCTTTCTATTTTAACTTGCAAACTTTACACCACCCCCTGTAATTTTTTCCTTTTAAAGTCACTCTCCCGCTCTCTCTTGCTGTGTTTGATTGCATATGTGTTGCAGTAGTGACAGTTCAGGGCTGTGAGGCTGACAGTGCCAAGTCATGTCAGAGAATCTCAGAGAAGGAAGCCTTCTAGTCACGTGTCTGTGTGTAAAATCACATTCAGCCGTGCCCAGTGTATGGCAGTGTATTTCTGTCCTCTCCGAGTTATTACTGTCTGTTTACATTCCCTAACACACTACACTCCATACACACACACATATATATACATACATATATACAGCTATCTTTATGGGGACTTTACATAGACGCATTGATTTTATACTGTACAAACTGTTTATTCTACACCACTACCCATAAAACCAACCCTCACAGGTGCATTTAAAGTATTCAAAATACTTCATTTTGTGATTTATGAGCCGTTTTTCTCAAGGGGGGACTCGGATTAGACTTTTTGTCCCTCTAGACGAGATTACTATCATTCACGTAATCACATGCGAACACAACAGCTTGAAGCCTATACTCAGGGTATCTCTGCTCTTCTCTGCTTCTCAGATGCTGGAGTCTTAAGTGTTTAGCGTCCTGGTCAGTATGATGGTCCATACCAAAACTGCTGGTTCGTGGCCCTCTTCGGGGCATAGTTTACGAAGAATTGGGGTTATTAAAAGTTAAATTACTAACTTTTTGCTAAAATATTTGTGTTCTCTTCAATAATCAATCTTGAGAAATTTAGTTTAATTTCCCCCTATAAAAACATATCAAAGAAGATTAATAATTTTACTGTCTGTGAGGCAGGGGAGGGGAAGGAGGTGCTCATTAGCGCCCCTGTAGTTGTCACTTTCTCCTTGTAACACTTATGTCATACCTATGTAATTATACAAATTTTTAATTAACTCATGCACCGCCCTACATTTATTTATAATTTCAAAACCGTTTCAATTGGACGTACATCCTGATATGGGGAAAAAAGGACACACTTAACTTCCATTTCATGCTGACATTCAAGGATATGTACTGCTGACAAATGAATGTAGAAATCCTTGAGACAAACTTTTTTCAAAACTGTCATCAAATATATTAAAATTATTTATTATCATAGATTAAACAGATGTAAAGGTAGCAGTGCTAGTTCATCTGACTCATGGTTGCATTTCATTCAGCACTGATCTCTATTACTTTCCCATATGTTGGGAAACAGAATGGTTATGCATGTCAATGTATGTATTTTTCATTGTTTTATGTTAAAATGCTACTTTTGTTATGTTTTGTTTTTTTACCTTTGTGATCACAGCATTTCACATTTCAGCACAGGCTTGAAAAGCATCACTTGAAAAGATGCACACATATTTACTCTTGCATTATTAAACACTATATTCAGAATTATATGTAGTAGTTTCATTTATTATTGATATATTCATTAAAACCCAGCAAAACATAATTTATTTTTTCACTCATTTTCAATGTGGTTTCAGTGCAACGTGAAACATTTTACAGACTACACACCTACATGATAATAAGAATAAACCATGTACAATGCTTTGAATCATCATACGACCAAAGATAATGACATGGTGTTTTAAAATATGCTTTCAATTTAAAAAGTGCGACTCCAAGTGTGTACATGCACTTCAAATGATCAATGCAATCAGTCACAGTTCTAATTTCAAACCACATCAAAATGACTATTCACAAATATTAAAGGATAAAATAATCAAAAACCATGAAATCCTGTCTTCGTAAAGTATAATTCACACAAAAATATCAATTCTGCATTCTGTGTCATTTATTCATCTTCCTAACACAAATAAAAATAGATTTATAGTGCTCCACGCAATGTCCATTTCCCTAAAGATTAAAAGATGCAAAAAAAGGTCATAAATGCATCGTAAAAATAATCAATCGAGTGGATTGATTAAAAGAAAATTCTATATGACATTACATACTGTATAGTGCACTAAAAACAGATGCTAAAGCGTGTGCTTGATGCTTGAGAATGTATAGTATATATGTGCATGAGTATACAGTGCACAGCATAAATGAGAACAATATATGTTGGTACATTTAAACAAAACAGTTTATTAATTAATCATTTATTAATTCATTGTTAATGAATTATTTATTAAACAGTTAGTTGCAGGCTCATTCTGAAAACGTACCCCTATATACATTTCTGGAGAGCGCCAAATACGTCCCAGGTGGTACGTTTTTTTGCAGTTTTTGTTTTTGCGAATCTGCCAGAGGCCGATGTGTACGCTTTTTCAGATCTCAAATTTCTCTCACGAGTGCCACTCGCGCCTACTTTTCTAAATCCACCACAAGAGGCCGCTGTCAACTGACTGACTGACTGATCGACTGACCCATCGTCCTCCTTCCCTAAACCCAACCGATAGTGTTTTCAAAAGCACCGATTGCCGACAGCATATGTTTTACACAGCGGATGCCCTTCCAGCTGCAACCCAGTACTGGGAAACATCCATACACGCTCATTCACACACATACACTACGGCCAATTTAGTTTATTCAATTCACCTATACCGCATGTCTTTGGACTGTGGGGGAAACCGGAGCACCCGGAGGAAACCCACACTAATATTTTCCTCCAAAACTTTAAACAGATGCTAAAATTATCTTCCATGACGTGCTGTTAAAATCACCCGAAAATTTTGTTGAATGTTTTACAGCCATGAAAAGTTTCACTAAAACTATTTATTGTATATAGAGTTACATAAATGTTACATAAAGTTTAATGTATATTATGTCAAATATAACCTGAATTGTCCCAGTTTCTGAGGGGACCGGCCTAAACCTCAGCTCTGCTGCATCACATACATATTTCATCCCTGTTCTTTCTCCTCAGTCATTTCTCATCACCTTTTACTTTCCTGTCTAATAAAAGTCCCAAAAAGGTGATTCTAATTCACATCAGTTAGCTCTTGGACTCAGCATTCAAAGCCTCACTTGTCCTTTATTCCACCTTTTCCAAATTCACCTCCATCATTCTGAAATAAGAGACTGATGGCTGCTCAGATGGCCTCCCTTGGGCAGCTCCTCTCCTCCGCTCCAAAAGCAGCAGAAGAGAATACAGAAAAGAAAGAAAGAAGAAAGCTAAGAGAGGTTTCTGGCTGCCAGTGTCACAGCTGAAATGTATTTCTAGTCTGTAATAAAGGGCTCTAGACTTCTAATACGAAACTGTGCTGAACAGGATGATTAGGGTGCGAATTTACCATTCCATAGGCTTGAAGTGCACGCAGATAATAAAAGGGCCTGACATCTGATTTGAAGAGCGCACTACAATGTAGAAGAGACCGTATGAGTTCTGCCCTGAGGCCTGGGCTATGCAGGGAATAAAGTACAGTAGCAGCTATCAGTGTAGCCGCAGGCACTGTGAAGATCAAGAACAATCGCTATACAAAGCACAGGACTACATGCATACACTTAGGATTATTCAACGGTATGGGAGCACCGTTTTTTTACTTGAACACATAACATAAAGATCTACAAATAAAATGTATGTTTTAATAAGTTGTACATTTTATACACGCTTTTTTAGAACCTTTAACTCAGAATAAATGGCTTTCCAAAACAATTTAGTGTGTAGTTACTGCATGTGCGCCATTAAATGTTAAAGGAATAAGCTCATATTACAAGTTCCCGAAAGTTAAAGAGTTTTACCATGTTTGAATCCATCCAGCCAGTCTCTTTTAGCTTAGCTTAGCATAAATCATTGAATTAGATTAGACCATTAGCATCACTCTCAAAAATTACCAAAGAGATACGATAAGTTTCCTGTTTAAAGCTTGCCTCTACTGTAGTTACATCACATACTAAGACTTGAAAAGTTGCTATTTTTTATTCATTACTCATTATTATCCATTACTTTTATTCATTTACTCCTTCCATTGTAAAAGTCTAGGAACTGCTGTGCCATGGCTGCAGCAGGCGCACTGATATTATGCAACGTGACCGGTGTTCTGATGCTCCGTGCAAGCAAACGGTCATGTTAAAAAGTAGGCATGGGATGATAACCGGTTTCAAGGTTTACCGCGGTTTCAAGGTTTTAATACCGCAAAAAATATCTGTTTCACCATTCCTAAGGTATTTATAAGTTTTTTTTTTGCTGTTTGTACTGTAATTTGTTGACTGATTATGTCCTTGTGATAAAGAAAGGAAAGGCAGCACTGCATAGTACAAAGAAAACACAAAACAAAAGTAGTAATGTGAACATTGGATAATCCTTCATTAGAAAAAGTCAGGATTCACCTGGGAGAAATTTACCAATTCTTGACAGATTTAGAAAAAAACGTCTAAAGGAAATGTATAGAAAAATGCATTATGACAATGTATTATGACAACCTGTTCAGCCATTTTGCATGTAAACACGAACACGAACAAACGATTGAATGTTTTAGGGGGTGAGACTATTCAACAGAGACCAAAATAATACATTTGATCAACATGACATAAGCAATTGATAATGTAGGTCAATTGATAATTGCACATAATCATTTGCATGGATGTACAAAAGCATTTGCAACTTGTTCAAAGGAATGAGAAACTGCTTTTTTGATGTGCACAAGTAACACAATGATGTGAAGATTGAACAGGTAGTTTTCACAATTTCAATTTTGATCTGAGAATTGTACCAAAGGGACTGAGAAAAGCTGTAAAAATGTTATTTCTTTATGCAAGTGGAATTGCAGCCTTTGATGCGATTGCTCTGCGGTTCATTTGCATAAATGTAAATACTGCCATCCGAAGCTGGCCCAGGTTTCTGAAAAGATGGGTATTGATCACTTTCAAACTAAGGCCCAATCCCAACTCTATTTTTGTACCCCTACCCCTTCCCCCTTGGCCCTTGAAACAGAGTGTGAAGGGGAAGGGCTTCAAAATTTACCCCTAAGAAATGGGACACCACTAGAGCACCTGCACCTGATCATATGTCATCACGATCTCTTACTACATATGAGATCGACGATCGCGACTGCTGTAATTATTCCAGTTGCATTATTTTTTGGTATTTATCTTCAGGAAATTACCGAAGTAAACGAAGCAACGATATCATGTTATCCTAATGATATAATGTAGCAATAAGATCGTAACTGTATTGTGCATTTACACCATGGCCATATTCATCTATGTAAACAACACGAAAACAACATTAACATTATACCAGAGACTGTAAAAAGGGAATTCCCAGTCACCAGACTTTTCTGACAGGGTATTCCAGTGTCATCGAGTGACAGATGTGAAAGTATGTTGTGGGATTACTATACAGGAGTTATTATTATGGATTATAGATAGCAAAATTTAGCGTTTTTAAATCATTTTAGCATGACAGTAAAACACGAACGCCATTATGAATGTATTAAAACATGCTTGTTTGTTGTAAAAATTCATAATAATGACAATAAATACTAATTTGTGCATCTCCTGACTTCCGTGTGCAGCCATGCTGCCGTTGTAGTAGATGGTGTATTCTGGGAAATTTTCGTACCCTTTGTTTTCGAGTGTGGTCCTGAAAAATCTCTGTTTCAAGGGCTATCTAGCCCTTCCCCATAGCCCTACGCCTTCAAGCTAAAGAGAATTGGGACACCCCTTCATGTGAACGCGCAAAATGAGGGGTAGGGTTTAGTGGAAGGGCTAAGGGGTAGAATTGGGATTGGGTCTAACTCTGGTGTGGGCTAATTGAAACCAGCCAATGATAAATATAACATGCAGCAAAGATATCTAGAAAAAACACAGGACATAGTCATTAGATGCAAACCAAAAACAAATCTCAAGTAATCAAGAATCATGCGGCTCTAGCAGTTACTGTATGAAAGATGTTGTCCCACCGAAATGAAAATGCATTTCAAAAAGACTAAAAAAAAATCTCTTTCAAGTTTGGTTTATTATTTAGAGAATCTCATTACTGCCATGTGCCACCATGTGCACCAATCAGAAAAACATTCATTATTGATGTCCTAGCCTCCAGGCAGTTCAGCTCATAGACGGAAAGACAGACCGACAGGCAGACAGATGGATGGATGGATGGATAGATAGACAGACAAAACAAGCCTGGATACATTAGCTCTTGTGTTAAAAATAAAACATTTTAAATATGAAACATCTTTAGTTTTCTGAGAACATCTTTGGTCCATTTAAATCCCCTGAAGCATAGAGCCCAGAAGCTCTGTGTGGCATGAATATGTGTGTGTGCACATTACTGATAAACACGCAACACCCCAAACACACATTTATAAAGGCACAAAAAACCCAGGCATGTCCTCAAAATAGATAGCAGATAACCATTCATGTGGTGTGTTAGAAATAATAATAAAGACATGAAAAAAGTATGCCTTTTAGTGTGAAGTTCTTGAAGTCCTAATGCGTTCTGTTGAACTGGACTGTCTAGCAGTCAGCATAAACGTGGGCATAACATGAGACTGGTAATAAATACTGCTTAATGCTGCTCAGTGTATTTTGTCTGGCAGATGAAGAGATGGCCAGCCTGGCAGCTACAGATTGCAAAGAGCCTAGAAATGAAGGATTTGCAGTGGTGTGGACTGTGGAAGTAGAATATCTCTTTCCAGCTTGAACACAAATACACACACAACCAAAAGAGTGGGATAAATTGACTGTTTGCAGTATAAATGGAACTTCCATTGCAAAAGACCAGCCAGCAGTTTCCCTGAGGAATTTCTTAGTATCTGCTGTCTTAACATATAAGACATTAAAAACTATATTTGTATCTTAAAATGTAAAAATGCAACGGTTTGTGTGAGAGTTAAATTTAGACTATAAAGTATCTATAAAGTAGATAACATATCATCTAAGTGTAAAAGCAACAGAATGAATCAATCACTCAATTATATAATTATTTTCAACATACAGCTGCACATCACACCCAGAGAATGTTACAACCAAGGCTTCAAATGAACTTTTTCACTAACTGCCCAATTTGACATCTCAATTGTCTGTGATTTCTCTTTTCATTTTCAAAAGCAGCATTTATTTTGTTGCAATTTGCAAATATAAATAGCTCACTCCGAAATGAATGATGAAAATTAGAGGGCAGACTTTCAATTCATAAAGTGATAAGCTGTTTTCTGGTAAAAGTCAACAAAAACCTCCCATTCATTAACATCAGGTCAAAAATAATAAAGATAATAATAAAACAAAATCTTGCCACAAAATATCATGTCACATGATGACAATTACAGTACCCCAGCATATCAATTTTTGATGACACAAATCATGTGCATAGTACATTTAGCGGCAATATGACATTATATGTTTCTCACTAAAAGCAATGAGTTTCCAGTTTGCCTGTGCATAACAATTAAGCCACTATAACTGTGCGTTCACACCGAAGGCAGCAAGAGCATCAAAGTTCGCTCTGGTGCCCTGGCGACAATGCTGTCTGCCTTCACAGCTCCAGTGGCGAGAGCAAAATTTGCTACAATGATCTCGTATTTAAAGGGGCCGTTGCAGCATATCAACAAATCAGTTACATTTCCGCATAGAAAACGTGCTTTCTAGTGTGAAAATGTTGCGCGACTTTTACCAAATTAATTTAACTATGGAAGATTAAGTTGTTGCTTGTGGTGTGGCTTTGCTCCACTTATCCAATATGTCCATATGTCTGTAATATTCTGAAACAGCAATACTGTATTGTAAAATATTTTTTCAAAAAAACATATATAACATTAACGCACATCAGTAACTCGCCAGTAACTTTTTTTATTTATGTCCCTGTAAGAAAACATCGTAAATAACTGGAAATCCGTCGACCGCAATATTAAAACCCTTGGGATCAACTGTGGTCGGAACCAAAGTTCACAGGACTGTGTTCTCTGGAATCCTCTCAAGCGGTGGACTTCTACATTCCAATTGCTTGCCGCCGAACCACGTCATAGCTCATTACCATAAAGTTGACTTGATTTCAACTCTCCTCGCCGCCCACATCGCGAATGACGTGTCCTCGCCGTTTATTGTCGCTTATCGCCGCCGACTCCCATTGAAAACGAATGACTTCTGCCTAATTTGGTGCTCTCGCCGCCTTCGGTGTGAACGCACAATAAGACAATTATCAGGGCAAATTCAAATTCATTTATGATGATGGGTTGGTATTGGTGAAGGCAGCATCTTGTTTCCTATAGGGCTCTGACTGAGCATTAAAGGTGCAGTATATAGGATTGGTTGGAAGCAGTGGTTGAACTGTGTATTGCAGTCCAAATTCTGAATATTGGATTTATTTGTTTTGCACCTAGCCCCTCCTCATCAGACTGAAGCACACACAGGTTACCGGACTTGATGACACCAACAGTAGCAAGCCAAAAGCTAAAGTATTCACACTAGTAAATTACATATGAAGTCAATGCAAATGCGAGAACATGAGAACTTCTGCGAAATTCACATCGCATCTTCCACGCAAAATCAAAAAAGAAATTCTTTTGTTTAAAAGGGAACAAAAGTTGTTGGCATCATACTAGCCTGTAGTGTCTATTTTACCTAAAAACTGCATTCAAATGTACAGCCAAAATTATTCATACCCCTGGCAAATTCTGACTTAAAGTTACTTTTATTCAACCAGCAAGTATTTTTTTGACTGGAAATCACACAGGTTTCTCCCAAACGATAACAAGACGATGCACAAGAGGCATCATGGTGGGGGAATTTATTTACATGTGCTAATATGTGTAACATATGTGTAATATGTGCTTTTATTTACATTCAAACAAATACTTTAAGTCAGAATTAGCCAGGGGTATGAATAATTTCAGGCTTGACGAAGTAAAAATGTTGGCTGAAGCATGTATTTTCAATGAGCCTTCCAATGAGACACCATCACACACCAATCGTGTGATTTCTTGCTCTCAAGTTCAAAGAGGAAGTCCAAAACAGTGAATCTAATCAGCATACTGCACAGGTTCTCCTAAAGGATGAACATAGTGTCGAAGAGCTTGAGTTAAGGTATTTTTAAAACCGCAACAGAGAAAGGGCAATCTATACATAATATATTATGTCCAGGTTTTAAGAATGCTGCGTTTCGCTTAGTGTGTGACCCCCTTTATGCTTTGCTAGGACATGACTGATAAGGGCCGGTGGAGGGAATTGACCTGGACAACAGGGTTACACTTTTCACAAGAATTGCTATGGGATTTTAATGACCACAGAAACCTCATTTAATATCTCAGTGATAATATAGAGCCTGCATCATCATACTGAGGCATTAGGACCCAGCCTGACAAACTAAGCACCACTAGTAGCCTCAAACAGACCTCTTCCAACAGCAACCTATAGTTTTCCCGTGAGGTCTCCAATCCAGGTACTGACCGGGTTCAACAATGTTCAACTACAGTGAGCAAACCAGTCCAGGCCAACAGGGTGATAAAAAAAATCAATGGAAAGCTTATTTCATGATAGTGAACATATGTTCTCGTGCTTCTATTTATATCCTTACGGACCCTCTCATATATTTTATTCATTTACTTCCTCATTCTTTCACTTCCATTTTATATTACAACCATCTACATAGTAAAAGACAATGCAACTCCGTACATGTAATTCCCAATCGGCATCTTTAAAGCGGGTACATTTACACAAAATATTTTTTCTTTTACTTAAAAAAAAACGTTTTGTATAAAAGAAGGCCAATAGTTGGAGATGTCACTTAACATAAAAATATCATGTGCACATTCAGTCCTCACATTTATGTCATATAAAAAATTTTGGCCAAATATCATATTATGCATTGGCCAAAATGGCAAACAATTAATGCTTAGGGACCCCTATCACTGCCATACATCTACTGTTTACATTAGCAAAAAAAAAAAAAACTTAAAGGGATAGTTCACCCCAAAATGGAACTTTACTCACTATTTACTCGCCATCAAGTGTTTCCAAATCTTCTTGTGTTTCCTTGTACTGTTGAACACTAAAGAAGATATTTTGAACCATTGACTTATAACATACAATGGAAGTCAAAGGTTACCATTTCCATTCATTCATTCATTTTCTTTTCGGCTTAGTCCCCAACTTATCCAGCACATGTTTTACGCAGCGGATGCCCTTCCAGCTGCAACGCATCACTGGCATACACACCTATTCACACGCATACACTACGGACAATTTAGCTTACCCAATTCACCTATACCACATGTCTTTGGACCTGGGGGAAACCGGAGCGAACACGGGGAGAACATGCAAACTACACACAGAAATGCCAACTGACCCAGCCGAGGCTCGAACCAGCGACCTTCTTGCTGTGAGGCGATTGTGCTACCCACTGCGCCACCGTGACGCCCCTTTACCATTTCCAACATTTTCAAAATAATTTATTTTGTGTTAAAAAGAAGAAAAAGAAAAAAAAAACTCAGGTTTGTAATGGTGAGTAAATGATGACAGAGTTTCCAGTTCTGAGTGAACTATCCTTTTAAATAATTTTGTCCTTTATTCATGCATATTGCACTTCGTATTTTTGTAGCTCTTTCAATTAAAAACATAAACAAAATCACATCAATTAATTCCAACAAAATTGTAAAGTACAAAATACACATATCGTCTTATTAAATATTGACTTATTGATAAATGTTTCAATAAATTGTAAGGTTATTTGTGCATTTTAGGTCATAACAGTTATAGAAAAGATATTTACTATTTAATCTACTATTTATAAGTGATGTCCATTGTTTTTGATATTTATGCCTTATTATTTATTTGTTTTTTTATTTATTTATTATATATTTATTTATTTGAATATACAACAGAACAGTAACAGAACACAAGCAGTTTAATATGCATTCACACACACACACACATATCTCTGCGCAGTTACGCGCACAAAACAATAGTACGTTACGTCATAATTGACTGCAGTTAATGTTTTCTAAACAGGACGATTTATTTACTATGACATGTTATGCTAGGGGGCGACGCGGTGGCGCAGTGGGTAGCACGTTCGCCTCACAGCAAGAAGGTCGCTGGTTCGAGCCTCGGCTGGGTCAGTTGGCATTTCTGTGAGGAGTTTGCATGTTCTCCCCGTGTTCGCTTGGGTTTCCTCCGGGTGCTCCGGTTTCCCCCACAAGTCCAAAGATATGCGGTATAGATGAATTGGGTAAGCTAAAATTGTCCGTAGTGTATGTGTATGAATGGGTGTGTATGGATGTTTCCCAGAGATGGGTTGCGGCTGGAAGGGCATCCGCTGCGTAAAACATATGCTGGATAAGTTGGCGGTTCATCCCGCTGTGGCGACCCCAGATGAATGAATGAATGAATGTTATGCTAGTGCATTCATATCGATCCGTGCGTAATAACGTCCCTTTCCACGTCTGTATATGCCTGAACTTCTAAAAGCGTAAATGAATACAGATCACTTCAAAAGTCAGTTGTGTTTATTATAACACATCCATGCTGTTCTACGTCTAAAATTAAACGCTAAGACTCAAGTCAGCCTCACAATCAACAGTTCACTGTCGCACCTTATGGTCACTTGAGTGCGGTCCAAATTCCCCGCAGCCCTAGGATCGATTGCAGTGACATGTTGAGAATTAAAGCGCTTCCCACCAGATAAAACCGTGAGGGATGAGACAATAACACATAATGACACACAACTGACACATGCTTTTAATCTACGTTGTGGAAATCATCCATCGAGCAAGGCACAGCACACACCGCGTCCAACAATTGCACATGAAACTAAGCTGTCAATTACGCGCACGCTTCTTACCTTGAGAGTTTCACGGCGCAGATAAACACAGTTTTCTCGGGGAAACAGATTGTTAAATGCATTTAATCCGTAACCGAGCCGGGTGTGAGGATCACAGCGGTGGACTCCGTTGGGGTCTCGCAGCGAACGGAATTAAAGCCCTGGTTGCGGTGGGTAGGAGGTCCCCCTGCTGCCGAGTCCTCTCACTGCCGCGCGCGCTTCACCGTCTGCGCGCACAGTCCTGCTGCAGCACCAGCGGCGCGGAGGAAAGAGCCGGACACAGACAAACTGCGGAATGGATTCAATCAGTCCCGCGCGCAGATGGCATTTTCAGTAGGACATATCCAGTTTTTTACCCATGAGGAGACTACAGCTTTTTGAATTATGATAATCTTCCATTCTAGTAAAAATGAAATAAAATTATGTATTATAATAATCTCCATTCTGGTGAAAATAAAATTAAATAAATATATCTTTATCCCTTGGTTTTGCCTGAAAGAACTGTACATTAGACTTCATGTTTTATTTTCCTCACAATCGTCACACCTCTTTCCTGGTGAGAAGATAAAAAATAGCCATCACAGTCCTTCTAATGTATTAAGTATTTTATAATGCAGCATTTTACTGTGTTGTATAAGTTTCAC
>CAIGQV010019124.1:1288436-1298789 GCA_903798115.1 Danio jaintianensis | reverse complement strand
AATCACACACACACACACACACACACACACACACACACACACACACACACACACAAACACAGATAAATGTGTGAGGCCAATTCATCATCATTATGAGTGTGTCAAGCTGCCTGGACAGTGTGGGTGTAGCAGTGGCCAGGCTGATTTAAGGGCCAACTGGGGACACAAGAAACATCTTTCCAGGGGGAGATGATAAATGAACCGCACTCATTTTAGAGAAGGAACAGAAAAGCCCAAATCTCACCCTGTTGAGCACACCAAAAGATTTACTAAAGTGCACTCACCAGCCACTTTATTAGGTACACTGCTTATTAAAGGTTGCATGAAATTAAAATAAGGTTTTTTAGATGTTAGTATCAGTATTGTTAGTATTGTTTTTAGGATATCTATAAGCTAGTGTACTCCAAAACAATGACAAAATTTGCGTTTAGAAGATATAAAACTTATATAAACACTTTAGGCTTTTTTTTTTATTCACATCACCTCATACTTCAGTTTCTCATCAAATCAAGTTTCTGACCAAGTTTCTGACCAATCAAATGCTCTCTAGTATTTTGACATGCCCCGCCCACGCTTCACATTTGATGCGCTTGAGCTCAACCACTCTCACTGGCAGAGCTGTGATAAAGCAAAATGCTAATTATTCCCCTACAGTGCAATAAACATGTGCAATACTTTTTCATACGCACTTGTGCACAGCACCTTATAACAGTATACAATGCAATACTTTCTCCATACGCATTTGTACACAGCACCTTATAACTTGTATAACTTGTATATTTATAACAAATCTGTACAAACAATTCATCATCCAGAGCTCTATTGTCTAACTGCATCTCTGTTTAATGTTTGTCGTATTTTTTTTCTCATATTTATTTTGTGTTGTCACTTGTCACTTTACGTACACAGGAAGCTTCTGTAGCCAAAACAAATTCCTTGTGTGTGTAAGCACACTTGGCAATAAAACCGATTCTGATTCTGATTCTATTGGCTGTTTTATAAAAAGGGGAGGAGCTACACTATGTCCCACCCTTGGTTGAGATTACTTCAAACATTGAATAAAAATGCACATTCCAAAGCACTTCACGGTAGATTTATGCAAATATATTATCAACCAATCACATAGCAGGAACTCAGTTAGGGATATAGACAAGATCAGGGCAGTCTGATAAAGTTCAAACAGCATTAGAATGAGGAAGAAAAGTAACTTAAGGCATAAAATTGAAGAATGTGGCATTGTTGTTGGTGCCAGATGGCTGTTTCAGAAATTCAAACAGTAACTCAACAGTCATTTGAATAACTACTTGTTACAAGCAAAGTGTTTAGATGAATATATATGAATGCTCAACTCATCCAAAAATAGAAACATACAGAAAATGCCACTCCTGTCAGCTAAGAACAGAAATGTTTTCACATACAATGGACTTGACACCCAGGTTCCATTTAAGTACATGCCTCAGCCTACATTTTTGTGAAACCTGAAATATGTTTCTCCAGGTACATTTTGTTGCACGTTTCAGATTAAATATCCACTAGAGGGCGCTGTGTGCATTATTGCAGATCTGAAATATGTTACTTTTGCCTAATTCACACTGCAAATGCACACAAGAAGTCATAAGGAAATAACATGTCAACGTCTGCAACATGTCGGGGATTCTCTCAGATTATGTTTTTGATCATTCAAAACTGTGACTTGTGTGAACGAGCACCAATCTATCTCTGATATCAAGCATTTGTGGCAATTACAAAATACTCGTCGGTGAGTGAAAATCATGGCTAAAATCATGTACATTTGGTTGTACATTTCAGATTTATGTTTTGTACGGGTGCATGAGAGGGTAAGGCTTATCATACAGATCCCCTTGTGAACCACTCACCTAAATTCTTCCCTAAATCCAACCAATAGTGTTTTCAAAAACAAAAGCCTGAGAAACGTGCACTGTGAGCATGTAGTTTCACTTTGATATTACATTGCTTTTATCTCTGGAACCATGCTTCACCAGACTTGAACATGAGGCAACGGTGGGGCAAACATATTAGATGACAAATTATGGATATTGGCGGCACGGTGGCTTAGTGGTTAGCACTGTCACCTCACAGCAAGCAGGTCGCTGGTTCAAGTCCCGACTGGGCCAGTTGGCATTTCTGTGTGGAGTTTGTGTGGGTTTCCTCTGGGTGCTCCAGTTTCCACTACAATTCAAATACATGCTCTATAGGTGAATTGAATAAACTAAATTGGCCGTAGTGTATGAGTGTGTGTGAATGAGTGTGTATGGGTGTTTCCCAGCACTTGGGCTGCAGCTGGAAGGGCATCCGCTGTGTAAAACATGTCGGAATAGTTGGAGGTTTGTTCTGCTGTGGCGACCTCTGAAATAGAGACTAAGCCAAAGGAAAATGAATGAATGAATGAATTATGGATGTTGTTAAGGTTGTTTGTGGTATTTATTTGGTGTTGTACAAAGAACTGGAATAAAAGTGATGTATTGCTGATTACCATGACAATTTTAAATGAATAGTAACATAAGATAATAGGACATTATAAACCAGCGTCAAGTCCAATATGGAGCCCTAAACTCTTACATGTATTTAGTTTCATGAAATGGCTCTATCAGTACAGCTATGATTTAAGAATAACAGCCATGATGAAATAAATCGCATATGGCATGGCATGTGTAAATAAACATAAAAAGAATTCTATTCCACTATGGATGTTGATTCTTTGTAGGACTCCCACTCATTCCCTTTCCTTCAGCTTATTCCCTGATTTATCAGGGGTCACCACAATGGAATGAACCACCACTTACTCTGGTATATGTTTACCAGCGGAGACCCTTCCAGCCACAACCCACTGAGAGTACTGTACACTAACCCCCAGTGAACCCCCAGTGCTGGGAAACACCAATTCACTCTCTCCTTCACACAAAAACTCACATATTAAGCCCAATTTAGTTTAACCAAATCACATATACCGCATGTTTTTGGACTGTGGGGGAAACCAGAGCACACATTATTTGTAGCAGAACTTTATAATTTGAAATTATTTGTTTCTGTTCTTTTGAATAAAACTCCCCAAACCAGAAATGCAAGAACTAATTTAAAAGAGTAGATTACAAAAGAGTAGATTATATAAAAATATTTATTTTAGACAAAAAATTGTGCAAATATGTTGTTATTCTCATATATTGTCATTTGATGCTGTGCTAAGTTAAAAACAGTTTTAGTCTGTCTCTTCCATTAAGAGTAATTGTTCCTTTTTAGGCAGCACAGTGGCTCAGTGGTTAGCACTGTCGCCTCACAGCAAGAAGGTTGCTTGTTCCAGTCCCAGCTGGACCAGACAGCATGTTTGCATGTTCTCCCCATGTTCGCATGGGTTTCCTCTGGGTGCTTCGGTTTCCCCCACAGTCCAAAGACATGTGCTATAACTGAACTGGGTAATCAAAATTGGCTGTAGTGTATGGGTGTGTGAATACGAGAGTGTAAGGGTGTTTCCAGTACTGGGTTGCGGCTGGAAGGGCATCCGCTGCGTAAAACATATGCTGGAATAGTTGGCAGTTCATTCCGCTGTGGTGACTCCTGATAAATAAGGGACTAAGCTGAAGGAAAATGAATGAATGTTCCTTTTTATGCAATAGCTTTGCTCAAACAACTGCTAAAAACTTGTTATTCATCCAAGAAGTGTTTTAAAAGTGCATTTACTTTGAAGGAAAGGCAAGAACAATGTCCTTGAGCTATGCAGTAAACAGAAAAATTAAGAGGGACTGTATAATGTCTAATAGCACTGATTTGACATGGTGCATATTAAATATTAGGACTGACAGTTGATTGGCCACCCTGCTAATGAGAGGCAGCAGCTCAATCACAGATCTTCTCCTTGGTCTGTTCTCCACAGAGACAACCATTGTGGCATTGGCGAATGTGTGTATGAGTGCACTTTATCCTCCTCATTATGTCTGTAATTGCTTTAACGGTGTGACCAAAAGATGATGAATCCATTCATTTGGCTGTCCACTTGAAGTCATTTTAATTTGCTGTTCTGCCTCCTGTCAATCACCAGTGAAAGTGAGAAGCTGGAGAACTTAAACATTTTCAGCAACAAGTCTGCGCTTTATTATTTCAGGTAATTCTGCTATGAAACAAATAGAAATATGGGAAATGTGTATGTTGCTTTACTATAGTGAGAGTGAACGAATTCAGTTATATAATTGATGATGAAAAACATTTTAATTTGTTTCTGTTAAGACATATATTAAAGGGGACATGGTGGCTCAGTGGTTAGCACTGTTGCCTCACATGTTCAATGGTGGACAGGACCAATGACGACAAAGACACAGATGATTCAGGTGTGGGAATTATTGTCTCTCTCTCACAGTAGATCAGCCACTATTTCTCCAGGTTCCGCTTCACTAATATGCCCTCTGGCACGAATGTCTTGGATTCACTGGGCAGTTCTGGAAGTAATTGCTGGCTCAGTCCTCACTGGCTCATGCATTGCAGCTGGCTGGAACTGCAGTGGGCACAGGCTCCACCGAAGTATCGGGTGCTGGGTTTGTCTTGTTAACGTCAATGAGTACGCTTACAAGGACACTAATAATACGATTTTGATACGATTAAGACATTACTCTGGTTAAGAGTGTACCATGTAAACAGCGATTTTTGATTAATTTAATCTGATTAAGATCATAATCGAACTAAACAGAAATCGAATAAAGACATGTAGAGTATTCAGACACCCCCATCTCGAAATGCTGAGTTTTTTTTCCCCCATACAGAGTGCGGTATCAAATTCCATTAAAACTACAGTCTTCCAGCAGTTCATACGCGCATCCAATACCTCATTTGTCATGGGGGGCATGCATGAAATGTTCCCGAATGAAAGTGAAAGTGCCGAACTGCAGTTAAAGTCAACAAATTAAAAATGAAACTCCGGAGGAAATGTGGATAGCGTGGTGATGCAATGGCATTTATCGAATGATGTGCTATAAAATGTAAAATAGGATCATGAAAGGAACATTCAAAAAGCAACTCATGTAAACACCTTAATCATTCATTCATTCATTTTCCTTCGGCTTAGTCCCTTTATTCATCAGGGGTCACCACAGCGGAATGAACCGCCAACTTATCCAGCATATGTTTTACACAGCGGATGCAATTCCAGCTGCAACCCAGTACTGGGAAACATCCATACACACTCATCCACACACATACACTACGGCCAATTTAGTTTATTCAATTCACCTATAGCACATGTCTTTGGACTGTGGGGGAAACCGGAGCACCCGGAGAAAAGCCCACACGAACACGGGGAGAACATGCAAACTCCACATAGAAATGCCAACTGACCCAGCCGGGGCTCGAACCAGCGACCTTTTTGCTGTGAGGCGACAATGCTAACCAACTTCACTTAATAGAAGATACATTTATCTCATAATATTTATTACACATTTTCTTTTAAAAATGAATCTAACTATAATTTAACCCTCCACAATCAAGTAATATCACCTGTCCCAAGTACCAAGCTTATTCAAATCAAGGTACCAGAAACTAGCCTGCCCCACAAGACACTAGTGCAAGGATTAAAAAAAAGGCCACACATACAGTATCAGCTCACCAGACACAAAGCTGACAGAAAACTGAAAAACAGCAGGTGGCCTTGACAGGAGTTGTTTACAAATATTCTTTATCTCTTACTCATGACCTGGAACATAAAACATAATTCAGTGCTATTTTTTTATAAATGTATTACACTTTATTAATTTGTTAAAATGTTTGAGATGACCACATGAATGATGATCAAATCAAATTAAAAAAATAATAAAAGATAATAATACATTTAGCCAATATTAGACTTTTTAATACAGATTTTAATACTCCCTGATTGCTGTTTTATTGCTTTTACTTCTCTCTTCTTGCTCTTCTCTGTCTTTAATACTCCTATGTACAGCGCTTTGGTCAACTTTGGTTATTGTTAAATGTGCTTTATAAATAAATATTGTATTGTATTGTATTGTAGACTTAGCAGCATTCTGTGCAAGAAGTCCAGAGAGATGTCTAGAGCTTGTAATTTATAACCTGAGGCCAGTTGCACAAAGCTGATTTGGGTTTTTATCCAGATGAGTTTGAATTTAATTTAGAGTTTTCGGGCTCAAGAATGTGGGTTGGTTTTAATTGGGTTTTGTCACCATGTTAACTTTACATACAGTCGTGGCCAAAAGTTTTGAGAATGACACAAATATTAGTTTTCACAAAGTTTGCAGTTAAACTACTTTTAGATCTTTGTTTCAGTTGATTCTGTGATGTACTGAAATATAATTACAAGCACCTCATACGTTTCAAAGGCTTTTATCGACAATTACATGACATTTATGCAAACAGTCAGTATTTGTTGGCCCTTCTTTTTCAGGACCTCTGCAATTCGACTGGGCTTGCTCTCAATCAACTTCTGGGCCAAATCCTGACTGATAGCAACCCATTCTTTCATAATCACTTCTTGGAGTTTGTCAGAATTAGTGGGTTTTTATTTGTCCACCCGCCTCTTGAGGATTGACCACAAGTTCTCAATGGGATTAGGATCTGGGAAGTTTCCAGGCCATGGACCCAAAATTTCAACGTTTTGGTCAACGAGCCACTTAGATATCACTTTTGCCTTATGGCACGGTGCTCCATTGTGCTGAAAAATGTATTGTTCTTCATCAAACTCTTGTTGGATTGTTGGACGAAGTTGCTGTTGGAGGGTGTTTTGGTACCATTCTTTATTTATGGCTGTGTTTTTGGGCAAAATTGTGAGTGAGCCCACTCCCTTGGATGAGAAGCAACGCCACACATGAATAATAATAGTGATGTATTGCTGATTACCATGACAATTTTAAATGAATAGTAACATAAGATAATAAGACATTATAAACCAGCATCAAGTCCAATATGGAGCCCTAAACTCTTACATGTATTTAGTTTCAAGAAATGTCTCTATTAGTACAGCTATGATTTAAGAATAACAGCCATGCTGAAATAAATCGCATATGGCATGGCATGTGTAAATAAACATAAAAAGAATTCTACAATCGACAATTACATGACATTTATGCAAACAGTCAGTATTTGTTGGCCCTTCTTTTTCAGGACCTCTGCAATTCGACTGGGCATGCTCTCAATCAACTTCTGGGCCAAATCCTGACTGATAGCAACCCATTCTTTCATAATCACTTCTTGGAGTTTGTCAGAATTAGTGGGTTTTTGTTTGTCCACCCGCCTCTTGAGGATTGACCACAAGTTTTCAATGGGATTAGGATCTGGGAAGTTTCCAGGCCATGGACCTAAAATTTCAACGTTTTGGTCAACGAGCCACTTTTGCCTTATGGCACTTTTGCCTTATGGCAAAATGCATTGTTCTTCATCAAACTCTTGTTGGATTGTTGGACAAAGTTGCTGTTGGAGGGTGTTTTGGTACCATTCTTTATTTATGGCTTTGTTTTTGGGCAAAATTGTGAGTGAGCCCACTCCCTTGGATGAGAAGCAACGCCACACATGAATGGTCTCAGGATGCTTTACTATTGGCATGACACAGGACTGATGGTAGCGCTCACCTTTTCTTCTCCGGACAAGACTTTTTCCAGATGCCCCAACAATCAGAAAGAGGCTTCATCTGAGAATATGACTTTGCCCCAGTCCTCAGCAGTCCATTCGCCATACTTTTTGCAAAAGATCAATCTGTCCCTGATGTTTTTTTTGGAGAGAAGTGGCTTCTTTGCTGCCCTTCTTGACATGGTTAACAATGGAAGAACAATGATTTCAAGCATCACCCTCCTTTTAACATGTCAAGTCTGCAGTGGAAAGTTTTTTCAGGATTAAGTTAATTTTCATGGCAAAGAAGGACTATGCAATTCATCTGATCACTCTTCATAACATTCTAGAGTGTATGCAAATTGCTATTATAAAAACTTAAGCAGCAACTTTTCCAATTTCCAATATTTATGTAATTCTTAAAACCTTTGGCCACGACTGTACAATGCTAACCTGCTCTGAAACAGATTTTATTCTGAGATGTCAACCCAAACTGGACCAATCAGCTGTGAGTAAAGCGACATTTCTATGTTTGATGCAATAAAGCCAGTCCCAGAGCATCTTTATTTGCTGCCTTTTAAAAAAAATTTTTGAAAGCCTTTTACACTAAAAGCATTATTTAGTCATTAGAGTTTTTCATTAGTCATTAGAGTTGCTAATAATTTATTATATTAAATTAATTACAATTAGCCGGCACAATGGCTCAGTGGTTAGCACTGCAAGAAGCAAGAAGGTCACTGGTTCGAGTCTCGGCTGGGCCAGTTGGCATTTCTGTTTGGAGTTTGCATGTTCTCCCTGTGTTTGCGTGGGTTTCCTCCGGGTACTCCGGTTTCCCCCACAGTCCAAAGACAAAAATTAGATGTAGTGTATGAGTGTGTGTCAGGCCAAGTGCCTTAGCGTCCCACCAGTGACGATATACAGCCACATCACACTGCTACGAGTGTGATATTGCGTTTATACAACAGTTCAACGGCATAATCGTGTATATAAAAAAGAAAATTAAACACGGAGAGTCTAAAAACCCTTTTGTATTAGGAACTACTTTCTTCCGCCATTCATTCACTTTTGCAGCTGACGTCAGAACAGCAGAAGCCGTTACTAACTCACCAACGTCACTGTAGAGCTAGTATTTGAATGATTCTCTAGCGTAATATTTAAAGTGATGACAAACTGGTGATTTTGCTCACATTTTAAGATTATAAGGCTGAACTGCAGTCTACAGTGATATCTCCCTACAGCATTACAGTCTACAGTATTTCTCTGTTGCAATCGGGATATCACAATAATTAACCCCAAAAACAAATGCGCAATCACTAACGTTACTAGATTGCTGTTGTGTTTGCGATAAGGAAAAACGCTAAACACATGCGAGCACTTCTTCTTTCTTTCTGCTAACACAACACACATTCCTGATATGCAAGTCCTATCACACACTCAATACACTATACACAATATATGGTATAAATACAGCACTACAACATACAAAAAGAGAGAGAACGACATAAAATATCACTTATACCTGTTTATTAACGATTTGATCAATTGTAGTTTAAAATTACGCCGAATTTTTCTCCTGTAACGTTAAGGGCTTATTATGTGGTTTCTGTTGCCATCTTGTGGATGGACAACGTCAAGTCTTTGCTTAGAATGACAGGCTAATGGCCGCCAATGCGCTGTCTCTCAGAAATGATAAATATTTTCAAATAGGCACTATCCTTATAAATAAACTGCATAGTTGCAATCTAAACAACCACATTACTAAACAACAACTAAAACAGCCTCAAAAGTACAGTATGTTGCCCAAAAGCAGCAATATTTGTCAAACTCTGCTTGTTGCTGTATGTAGGTATATATATATATATTTATACAACAGTTCTGTCTGGTTCTTGAATCTGATTTGTTGATAGCCATGCGATATTCTGCCAGTAACAGCACTGGTACCGCCTCTTCACCCTTCACCCTTCCAATGTTGCCAGATTGGGCGTTTTTGAATTTGATTGTGCAGGTAAAAAATGGCATTTTTGACAAAATTGTCAAAAATGGCATTTTTGATGACAAAATTTGGGCGGTTTTGAAACGTAAATTTGATATGCAACTTATTCAACAAAACATAACTGTGTGCTCCTACTCCATTCAGTTAGTAGCGACCAGCGCATAGTGCAAAGGAGGAGGTGAAGAAAAAGGTGTATCAAAATCTGACTAATCTGACAAATCTGACTCCCCTTCGCGTGCACGCGCATCACTCAGCACCTGCAGTTAAACTCACAGCGGTTTATCATGACACTTTTATCGATCATTTTTTTCCACAATTGACAGCAAGAACAAACATAGAAGCGTTGTCTGAAGCAGCACCTAATAAAGTTCAAAAGAATTTAAAACGCTAAATAGGACGATTTTATACCCCATTTCGAAAGTAAAACATACTCTAACATTAAGTGCAGTGTGTGGGTGAGAGGGGGCAGTGTTTTGATGTGATCTGGTTATTATGTTGTGGTTCTGCGACTACTGTTGGTTGCTGCTGTATGTTTTAAAATTATGACAGTTAAAGTAACTAGGTTAATTTCAATATAAAACAATTATAATTAAATAAAATATTAATCTAATATTTTGTGCGGTTTTTTGTGCGTTTTGGTGGATTTTGGACAGTTTTTGGGCTGGAAAAAGTCAGCTATATCTGGCAACACTGCACCCTTGTGTATTACTCCGCCCACATACAGCAACAAGCAGAGGACGCATGCTTACAAAAAACCATAGATATACTAGATGTCGCCTGGCCTATTGTTGTCTATTGGAAGG
>CAIGQV010019124.1:1214532-1228436 GCA_903798115.1 Danio jaintianensis | reverse complement strand
TGTTTATTACTCCGCCCACATACAGCAACAAGCAGAGGACACAAAGATTTTGACAAATATTGCTGGTAGAACACAAATATAAGGATAGTGTCTATTTTTAAATATTTATAATTTCTGAGAGACAGCGCATCGGCGGCCATTAGCCTGTCATACTGAGCAAAGACAGTTGACAGTGTCCATCCACAAGATGGAGACAGAGACCGCATAATAAGTCCTAAGAGAAAAGCAGCATAATTTCAAACTACAGCTGATGAAATCATTATTAAACAGGTAAGTGATATTCTATGTCTATCTCTCTCTTTTGTATGTTGTAGTGCTGTATTTATACTATATAATTGTAGTGTATTGAGTGTGAGATGGGACTCGCATATCAGGAATGTGTGTTGTGTTGGCAGAAAGAAAGAAGAAATGCCTACGCGTGTTTAGCGTTTTCCCTTATCGCAAACACAAGAGCAATCTGGTAGTGATTGCGCTGCTTTTTTGGGGTTAATTATTGTGATATCCCGAACAGAAAAATACTGTAGGGAGATATCTCTGTAGACTGCCGTTTAGTCTTATAATCTTAAAATATCAGCAAAATCACCCGTTTTGTCATCACTTTAGACATTACGCTTGAGAATCATTCAAATACTAGCTCTAAAGTGATGTTGGTGAATTAGTAACGGATTCTGCTGTTCTGACATCAGCTGCAGATGTGAATGGCGGAAGAAAGTAGTTCCTAATACAAAAGGGTTTTTAGACTCTCCGTGTTTGATTTTCTTTTTTATATACACGATTATGACGTCGAACTGTTGTATAAACGCAATATCACACTTGTAGCAGTGCGATGTGGCTGTATATAGTCACTGGTGGGACACTAAGGCACTCGGCCTGCGGTCTCGTGCCAACGCACGCCTCCCACCAGTTATACCACCGCCGATATACAGCCACATCGCACTGCTACTCATGTGATATTGCTCATATATACATACATACATACATACATACATACATACATACATACATGTATATATATATATATACATATACATATATATATATATATATTCGTGTGTGTGTGTGTGTGTTTTAATATATTAATATATAAATTATACATTTATTATATTTAAATTGTTTGTTGACTGTAGTCACCAAGTCACCAACCTAAGTTTTGTAAGAAATAAAAATTATACAAACATTATTCTTTGAATTATGGTAAATATATGTTTATTTAAACTAACATTAGGTCCCTAACTAGCCAGGTTTACAGATTTATTTAAGATTAACATTTAGTTACATTTTGATGTTTATTTAATGTACAAGTAACAGTACAGGAACAGCATTTACTACTTTTAAGCATTTAGACAGATCCCAATATTCGACTGAAGGGATAATATTAAAAGTCAAACAAAACAGATCACATAGTATTTACTTAGTTTGAGGCCAAGCAATATTTCTGAACAATTCCTTTCACTAAACATTTGTTAAAAAAAAGGAATAAAGGAATCTACAGAGTTGCAACCTTTTTGAATCATAATCATAAAAAATGCACTGAAATTAATGATGGTTATTGCATGAATGAGAACTTCATCATACAAAACAACCCACCAAAAAACCCTTTGTAGTGGATAAACAATGAAATTGTGCTACATTATACTGCCAATAACCACTGTTGACAAAACCATCAGATGACTGTTGAAGGAAAATCTTACTGTGTGCACAAGAAACATGTTTTACTGCCTAAAAATCCCTGGAAAAAAGTCTGATATTCTCTGAAATGAATTCCACATCATATTAACTCTTGAGGGCCTTTGCTAATTTTGCTAAATGATGACTAAAAAGTAAGAGAAACGCTAAATTAAGTGAAAACCAAACAAACATACCATTTGATAATGCCTGCTGAAGCTCTGTGTCTGATATTGCCCCGCTCCTGTCTTTATCTACCCTGGAGAAAACAGAAAAAGTATTGATCATTTACTAGCCAAAATAATGTAATTCATGTTAAAAAAAAAAACCTTTTGCTTCATAGTGAATGACTGAAATACATGGATAGACTCTAACTGTAATGGGACAAACACCGGAAACAGGATGTGAGCCTGGTCAAATGAAACTGAAAGTAAAAGCTCAGAGAACTATTCAGAGACTAGGTTTCAAACATATAACAATAGTGGAAAAAAAAGACATTTTAAAACCATTTATGTCTTTTGAGTTTACATAAGGACATTAGAAAAGAGTTTCTTGTGAAGCCATTTGGTTTGTGCTTTCATTTCCTCACATTCTCATTCATTGATGTTGTGAAGACGCAGCCACATGCTGATATTTTTATGATTAATTTCAGCCCAGGCATGTCAGCAATGACTAAAAAAGAGGGAAAGTCTTGTCTCACACAGAGCGAGTGGACTATTTCTGCTGTTGGGAGTGTCTTTTCCATTACACATATGCCATAAATCGTAAAAAAGGACACGTTTCCATTACAGGCCTTTTGAGCTGCAATTTAAAAGAATGTTGTTCCGTGTGGAAACAGCGAGTATTATTTGGTGTGTTTTGTAATAAAGATTACAGTAGAAAGGGATTTAGTTTTACAAAATCCTGCGCCACGATACTATGAAGTAAGCACAAAGCAATATTTGTTAGCATTAGCACACCAACAAAACCCCAGTATTTCTAGGCAGCTGGAGAAAAAACCCCATAGAAAAACAGAAGTGACAGGCTAGAGAGAGGCCTCCTCAATGATTTGGACACCTAAAACCTTGAAAGAGAGTTCAGTCTTGGCCATAACCACAGTAAACTGTGAAAGGAATGTCTTGTTGGTTTGTTTATCCAACACGATCCTGCCTAACTGGGCAATATTTGAACTCGTGACTCTTATTCACAAGGAATTCTGAAACAACCGTCAACTTCAGTTACTCTTCATGTATGAGTGAATATGGATAAGAGGTGGTTTGAGAATCATTTGATTTTATTTACAAGCTGAACTGACTAAGCTTCCATTCAAGGAAAGTATGATCAGGAACATGTGGGTCATTAATCGCTTTTTCCTGAAAGGAAAGTGGTAAAAAAATACTAACTATGTCTACATTCATCCCACTTTCTCAGAGTTTAGAAACAGTGCCTTTGGTTTTCCCAGTTTTTCAGTAATTGTATGAAAGTAATCACACTGAATAACAATCATACCACCTGGGGCCCGAGGAAATTCTAAGGAAATACTAAGGAGAAACAGAGAGAACACCTTTGTAATAAAATAAAATAATGCGGCTACAAGGGTATCCGCCACATAAAACATATGCCAGAGTAATTAGCGGTTCACTCCGCTGTGGCAATCCCTGATAAATCAGGGACTAAGATGATGGATAGTGAGTGAGTAAAATAAAATAAAAATACAAATTAAATAAAATGTCAATTGAAAAATTAACTATATATATATATATATAAAGGTATAATATATATATAAAGGTATAATATATAACCGAGAAGTATTATAAGAGGGTAGAAATGTAGTATAAAGCAATAGAACTAAATATTTAAATTATTAGTAAGTAATACTTACCACATATTTGTAATTATCCCACAGGTCTATAAACTGGGCCTGCATATATACTTAATAAATATATAGACGGATAGCTGTTTTTTTTTTTACACAGTTCCTTACATAACTTTTGAAATGTAACCATGGTTTTACTACAGTAAAGTTTAACCATGTACACAAATACATATTTTTAAACATATCATTAGTTAGAGTTCCTCACATAATCCTTATGAAAATGAACCATGTTTTTTAATATAGTAAAAGTGTAGTAACCATGTTTTTTTCATTGGCTGTTTGTGTGTATTTAATATATAACTATAGCTTTACCACATTTAGAAATACCATGGTTAAACTATGGTTAGTGACGAAAAACCATTATTAACTTGTGCTAACCATGCTTTAACTACAAAAAAATATCTGTTGTGTTTTTGTTTTTTGTTTTAGAAGAGTAAAAGGAAAAGATAATCCTATTTTGGCAATATGTGACTTCTGAATGATGACAACCCTTGCAAGAACAGCACGACATGCAACTAGATAAAACTTGTATACACGACTATTAAACATAATACTGCCAAAATATGACCTTTAGTTCAATATTGTGATGGAAACGCTTAAATAATGAACACGCATGACTCACAAGTAATATATTCCAGATGAACACCGGTGACTCACGAGACATTCCCAAGTCATATGACCAAGGAACGATCCTTTCATTTAGATACTGAGAATATTATTTTAACAGGAATGTTGCTAGGTTACACTGACTGACTTGCATCTGCTTGAGCCACTGGTCTATATTGTATCAGTGATTTCATTGTTTGAATAGAACTGCAATGGTAAAAGCGGCCGGTTCTCGTTACTGAGTTCAAAAATAAAGTTTAACCGGACTACTTTAAACTTGACAAGACATCTTATAAAATGTAACGCTGTCAAAATAGCCACCAGATACGTCACTGCGTGTACAAACGCCGACAAAAACGAAAAAGCGCGACTAGACCGCGAGAAGAAAGTCTCGTGCGAAGGGCCCTTAAGAGTCAATCCTCTGCAGTATTACATAATTCATTACTATAGAGACGTGCAAGTTAGTTAAATCAAACCAACTAACTCTCGCTCATCTATATGCGTGCACATGTATACCAGAAGATCGCATGATTTTCGAAACTGCCACAAACTGTGCAAACGCGTGTTTGTGTTATTCTTTAATAAAAGAAAACAATAACTGTGCTGCATGACTTGAAAAATGAAAGCCAAAGGCAGAAGAGCATGCTTACATATGACAAGCGATGGAAACGCGTCGGAAGTATATAATATAGAGTCTATAAACGTCTGCTGGAGTTTACCGATTAATTTGATATCTACTTGTACGTGACTTGCAAGGACACGCTCTTTCCTGCTGCGCTTGTCAAATCGACAGGCGTTCAAATGCGGAATCGGTGGTCGTGCTCTCACTCACCTCTGAAATATATTCCATAAAAAGCCCTGATCCGGCGGCGCGCTGTTATAATGGGGTGGTCTGTACTGGTTATGATATGCCATGTCCACGGTTTTCCCCGGTAAAGCTTCGGATATGCTCTATGAGCAGCGAGATTCAACTTGCTTAAATCTGACTCTAAAAATTCTTCACGCAGAGGCGTGGCGTCAAACTCTCCACTTCCCATTAAAAATTAGAGGACGTCACACGGTAACGCCCCCTTCGAACTCTCCCGGGGACTTTCCGCTGTTTTGATTGGCTCGTCTCGTGCCAGCGCGGAGTGTTTGCGCTAAATGGGCGGGGCCAACCGCCTGACTAATGGAAAATATGAACTGTTTCTAAATGAAATATTTGTTTTTGCTTCAGACTGACAGATTTCCACAGCATGAATGTATTTTTTCCACAAATAAGGACATTCAAGGCCAACGTGATAAACATGATGGCGATTGTAGGGTAGCATAATTTATTAATGAATAAAATGTCACAGAAGCAATTTGTCATTGTGTCACCTTTGTGAAACCATGAAATATGCGTTTGTAAAACAGAATGTTTTTAAACAAGCAGCAAAAATATGACAAAACTATCAACAGTTACTCGGACTATTGGATGTGTGTCAAAAATCTATTGAATTATTTACCTAGACAGCGTTTTAGACTTCAAGCGCGCTAATGTGCTGTATATGAAGGCGGCGTCCTATGCTTTGAGACGCAGCCGTGTCGTCTGTCAATCATTCCTCACAGAACTACCTTGTGGAAAACGGGATTGATTTAGCGCTTATCTGAGGAAATTCGCATTATCTCCCGGTTATTTTGGCAGGAGTAAAGTGTGACCAAAGTTATCAGATTAGATTTTAAATGAGATATCGATTGTGTTTAGATTAGTGTAAAACTGAACTCTCTGAGGTAAAATGTTTTATTATCCTAACGTGCTTCAGCGTCACACCGGCTGCTTCTCAACTATCTGGTATGTACCTAACGTTAGCATAAATGTAATAATAATAATAATCATAATAACCGTATGATTGTACAGACCATTGGTTTAATAAATAAATAATCAAAGGTATAATTTTTATGCTATCCACTTGCTAACCACTCTGAGGTAAAGTTAACTAAAGTTTTAGACGACAGTTTAACTTCATAAAATAGTCAAATTATACTCTTTAAAATATATAAAGTACAAAAAATGAATATATAAGCTGCAGTTATATTAAACACTTGAACAAAACGTTGAGAACAATAAAAAAAAACTTCCAGTGAGTGTTTGTTTGTTGAAATTTGTTTGTTTGTTTTGTTTTCAGGCTGGCTGCTACTAAAGGCATCAGGATTTCCAGAAGAGATTATCTCAAGGTCAACGTCAGACGAACATGGTTAGAGAAATCTAGATTTCCCATTCAAACTACTGCCATATCAACGTGAATGATGTTGTGTGAGGCTCTTACTTTCAGGTTATCTTGCTGTAATTTTAAAATGGTAATCAGTATATTGTGTGTAACGTTATATTATAGTGAGGACATTGTGGATTATGTGATGGTCCAGGTTCCTCCAGTCCATCCCAGTCTTCCCCGGCCCCGTTTCTCTCTTTACCTGTCTTCACAGCTTCAGTATGGCGTAGTCATCGTCTACCATCGCCAGTGTGCTTTTCTGCTGGGTGAGATAGACATCATTACGGTTGAAGGCAGCACTGACTAGTGTATATAGTCCTGCTGTAAATGTATTACTTAAAATTTATTCGCAACACACCACTTATCAATCCAGCCCAAACTGATCAAAGCATGAAAAACGAACAACTGAGCAACCACTCTAGGATACTTTTTATTTAGAGAAATTATAATAAAATTAATATACAGAAAATGACATTAGTATATAAAAGATTCTTTATGTAGTCTCTAATATATAAAATATGACCTCATTTAGTCATCTTTTATACATTTTTTCCCCTGCTTAATGTAACAATATCCTTTGAAAAATGTAAATAATAAAATATAGAAAAAAGCAACTATAGAAGTCAATAGGCTCAAAAGATTACCCACGTCTAAATTCATTTAGGTTTGTGACAACATTGGTTCCCTTATGGTTGACTTATGTTGTTTTTTGTCCACACTATGAAAATCAGTGGAAACCAAAACAAAAATAAAAAATAAACAAAAAAACTACAACAAAAACAAAACAAAAATCTAAAGTAGACCCAGACAGGTCTGGATTACAGTTCCATATTACTTTGTCAACTGATTTCAGTTACTCCTTAGGTCCTCACAGCATACAACAACATAACATCTGACATCATTCTTTCATTCATTCATTTTCCTTCGGCTTAGTCCCTTATTTATCAGGGGTCGCCACAGCGGAATGAACCGCCAACTATTCCAGCATATGTTTTACACAGCGGATGCCCTTCCAGCCGCAACACAGTACTGAGAAACACCCATACACTCTCGCATTTACTCATACGGGCCAATTTTGTTCACCAAATTCACCTATAGTGCATGTCTTTGGACTGTGGAGGAAACCGGAGCACCCGGAGGAAATCCACGCCAACATGGGGAGAACATACAAACTCCACACAAAAATGCCAACTGGCCCAGCCGGGACTCGAACCAGCGACCTTCTTGCTGTGAGGTGACAGTGCTAACCACTGAGCCAACATGCCGAAATATGAAATATGATCTGAAAGAACAGAATTTACTTTAAAACTACACGACACATTAAATAAGGCATGCTTCTTTTTAAAAACCATTTTTGACCAAAACAGGACAATGTAAAACATACATTCAATTATGCTCTAATAGTATTTCCCATAACAGTGTTCTTATCTGGTCCTAAAGAGTGTGTGTTTGCCGTTACCTGCCCATAATAGAGAAGTGTGTATATTCATATTCAATCATCTTATATTCATTCATTCATTTTCTTTTCGGCTTAGTCCCTTTATTAATCTGGGGTCGCCACAGCGGAATGAAGCGCCAACTCCAGCATATGTTTTACGCAGCGGATACCCTTCCAGCTGCAACCCATCACTGGGAAACATCCACACACACATACATACACTACGGACAATTTAGCTTACCCAATTCACCTATACCGCATGTCTTTGGACCTGTGGGGGAAACCGGAGCACCCGGAGGAAACCCACGCGAACACGGGGAGAACATGCAAACTCCACACAGAAATGCCAACTGACCCAGCCGAGGCTCGAACCAGCGACCTTCTTGCTGTGAGGCGATTGTGCTACCCACTGCGCCACCGCGTCGCCCATCATCTTATATTGATCAACAGTTTTTTCTTAGCAGAATGAAGATTTGGCTTCTTTGGTTATTACAATTTAGGATAGCTGCCAACACTGGCACTCAGGAACAGATTAATGCTGTCATGCAATCTTCTCTAGGTAGTCTCGCTATAAAACACTTTGTCGTGTATTGAGTGCATTTAGAGATTAGCATGCAGCCATTAAGCAACCGTTAATCAGTAAAACAATTCAAGTAAGCTGAGATTGAAAGCATTCATCAAAATGACATGGAGATCTCAGCATAGAAGAGCAGACTGAGATGATGACAGATGTGAAGATGCGTAAACTGATGTTCTCACTTCAATGTAGCGTCTCAAAGAAAACAGCATAATCTGTAGATGTGTTTAATTTACAAGCAGTACTACATCGCATGGAAAATAATATTTTACACCAAACATACTTAAGCTCCCATACCAGTCAACACAAACCTTTTTATGAAAACTAACAGGCAAGAAACCACGGGGTACATAAAAATGAATATGTTAACGTATTATTTGCATATCAACAACTGCTCGGTATTCATTAGCATCCCATCCTAAAAAACAACAAGGTGTAAAATTTGCCAGTACACAAAAGTTACTCAATCATTACAGAGGTCTTCTGGGTTTAAAATTCTGGTAGCTCTTTAGATTAGAAAACACGTATTTACTAATTACAGCTGCTTATTAGCATTAATATTACTAATATTACGAAGCATATATTAATACCTTATTCTGCAAAAAGATATGATCCCTTAACCTTCTACTTAAATATATCTACTTCCATAACTACCTATCTTGCTAACAGTATAAGTTTAATAAATAATAAATAAAGTTTTGATATATTTTTTTTTTCCTCATTTCAAAGTGTTACCGACTGTTTTTAGGGAATAGAGCAGTACAATAGCTTTATATAGTTATATAGTTTATATAGTTATATTTTTGTGTATATATATATATACACACACACATTTACAGTTGAAGATTTTTCCTTTGTACAAATTAATGCAGGTGTATTATTCTATTACACTGTCTTTATATCATATCAAATAGACTGATTTTTCTGTTTCATTTCCCCACAGAGGAGGTCCAGCAGACCATCGAGCGCCTGCTTCGCTCAAAGAGACACTTGAACATTGACATGCCAGACACTGATAGGTCAGATTCAAGGTCATCACTGTCATGTTGTGTCACTAATGTAATTAATTCTGACACAGACGTTCATATTGTTCCTACACACTCGTGACAGCTGCTTATATCACTGCTGTCGCTAGGATTTGCCTTGAGAAACTGTTCTGGGCTTGTGTTTCCTCCTAGGTTGGTGCTGAACGTCCCTGACTCCCTGTTCCAGCTGGAGGAGGCAGAATGGGCACTGGAGCCATTTTTTGGAGTGATGGGGGTTGATTGTGTGCTGCCTAGTCCTTGCTTGTCGTCTCAGGTGAACTAAAGCATATACTGTACATACAATGTTCATGAATTATGCATTGGAGCCATATCTAGAGACCAGAATATCATAGATATTCTTGGACACCCTAGCAACCGCATAGCAACATGAGAAAAACTTCCATCACTGTGGAGTTCATAAAAGTGAATTTAAAGGGTTAGCTCACTCAGTGCCTTAGGCAGGGTTTTTTTTTCTGCAGAGAGAATTTTGAGTAGATTGTTTCATGCTGTCTGTTTCTATTGCATTCAAGCACATTCAGTTTATTGAAACCGTTCACTAAAATAATGATAAATCCTATTTTTTAGCATGGCTGATATGGCCTTTGATAGAATTACTGTAAATGTAAAAAAAAGGGACTTGTTGTATGTTGTATTTTGTTACAGGGGACTTATTATGCCCATTTTTCAACATAGGCTCATTCTGAAAACGTAGCCCTATATACGTTTCTGGAGATCGCAAATTATGTAGCCAGAGGTACGTATGGTTGCATTTCGTCTTTAAAACGAATGCTACAGGGTGGTGTGATGCCAGCTTACCGCTTAACTTCGTATGGACGGCTTTTCCGCTGTTACCAGTTTGTCCAGTGGCTCGCCGTGTATGTCGGCAGACTTGTGACGTGGAGCGGAAGTTGACCGCGACGACGGGGTTCGAGACCAATGAAGAATGATTTCAGAAAGCAGGTAAGGCAAAAACAAAAGTAAATAACGGTGAGAATGTGCTAAAATCTGAAAACATGGTAAAAATTAGGCTGCCACGAGGGTTTTTCTTTTTCTGGATTGCTTTTGAAAACACTGTCGGTTGGGTTTAGGGAAGTGAGTGGGCGCTGGTCAATCGGTGCTTTTGAAAACACTATCGGTTGGGTTTAGGGAAGGAGGAGGGTGGGTCAGTTGATCAGTCAGTCAGTCAGTCAGTCGACAGCAGCCTCTGGTGGATTTACGCGAGAAGAGCAGGCGCGAATGGCACTCACGAGAGAATTTTGAGATCTCAAAAAGCGTACACAAAAACTGTAAAAAAAAATTAGCTTCTGGGACATATTTGGTGCTCTCCAGAAATGTATATAGTGGTACGTTTTCAGAATGAGCCTGGGTTGCCATTTTTACAAGATGTAAAATAAGTCTCTGATGTCCCTTGAGTGTGTATGTGAAGTGTCAGCTCAAAATGCCCCACAAATAATGTTATAACTTTTCAAATAACTTTTTGAAACTTCCCCTTTTAGGCTTTGATCCTAATTGTGCCTAAATTCAAATGAGATTGTGCTACAAATGCCTATGTGTCAGCATAGTGGCAGATTCAAAACCAAGACTAACATCCTATGCTAATGAGGGCGAGATTGTCACTAATTGGCAGGACTTTTGTTCTTTTCCTCCACTCTGATGACATGTACAAAAGGGAGAATTGTCAATCAAAATGTTTCTGCAGACTGTTTTTATGAAATGTGATTATAAAAAATAAAATTAATACATTTTCACCATTAGAGGCTGGTTACATTCACAGACAGTGAATCACACAGACAGTCCCCACACAATTTTGTTTAAACCCCTTATAAATGTGATTTTTGCATAATATGTCCCCTTTAACACTGAACAGGTTAGCCTTTTTAAATATATTTGGTTTTTAAAGGGATACTTCATCCAAAAATGAAAATTGACTCACTACTTACTCAAGTGGTTCCAACCCATTATGAGTTTCTTTCTTCTGTTGAACACAAATGAAGATATTTTGAATAAAACTGAAAACCTGTAACCACTAACTTCCATTGTAGGAAAAAAACAATACTATGGAAGTCAATGGTTACAGGTTTCCAATTTTTTTTTTAAATATTTTCTTTCGTTTTTAACAGAAGACAGACACTCACAACCCAGGCTCATTCTGAAAATGTATCCCTAGATACATTTCTGGAGAGCACCAAACATGTCCCAGGAGGTACGTTTTTTTGCAGTTTTTGTTTTCACGAATCCACCAGAGGTCGCTGTGTACACTTTTTGAGATCTCAAATTTCTCTCGTGAGTGCCATTCGCGCCTGCTCTTCTTGCGTAAATCCATCAGAGGCCGCTGTCGACTGACTGACTGACTGACAGATCGACTGACCCACCCTCCTGTTTCCCAAAACCCAACCAATAGTGTTTTCAAAAGCACAGATTGACCCGCCCATCCACTTCCCTAAACCCAACCCTCGCAGCAGCCTGATTTTTACCACGTTTTCAGATTTTACCACATTCTCACTCTGTTATTTACTTGTTTATTTAATTTTTTTGCTATTGTTTTTGTCTTACCTGCTTTCTGGAACCGTTCTTCGCCATACTCGAACCCCGTCGTTGCGGTCAACTCCGCTCTACATCACAAGTCCACAGACGTACGCGGCGAGCCACTGAACAAACTGGTAACAGCAGAAAAGTCGTCCATATGGAGGTAAGCGGTCCACTGATAGCTCGAAAAGGAACGGCATCATACCGCCCCGTAGCGTTCATTTTAAAGATGAAATTCAGCCATACGTACCTCTGGCTACATAATTTGCGATCTCCAGAAATGTATATAGGGCTACGTTTTCAGAATGAGCCTATGTTGGAAACTCATCAAGGTTTGAAACACGTGAAGGGTGAGTAAATGATGACAGAATTGACATTTTTGGGTGAACTATCCCTTTAATTATTATCGCTTGTAATTGTCTTTAACCATCTGATCATTGTAGCCTAACAATAAAATATTTTTGCTTCAGCTTGTTGAAGACACTAAACCACATTTTGAGACAGAAAAAAAACGTTTCTTCTTTTTCAGACCACAAAAGGAGCAATTTAAAAACCAATTTCAAAAAAGTCTTGTTCATGCTTGGTCATATAGTGCCACTGAATAGCAACCAACATCAAGTTTTAAATAAAGACCCAAATGTTTTAGAATGATCTTGTGTTATGTTTTGTATATTCTGGGTCTATTCATTAAATTCAATCTGTTATTTAACAAAAACCTTTATTATGGGCACTGGCACTCTATTAGTGTGGTAGTTTAATGCAACTCAAGCAGAAAAAGAATAGATTGAATTAAACATTTACTGCAATGCTTAGAAAGCCCAAAAAGTATCAATGTTGCTTCTTCAATGACTTGACTATTTGCAGACCGGTTGCCTGACCGATAAGCACTGCCATTTCTGTTGGATATAAAGCTAGAAAATACATGAAATTGTCATTATATGCTTATATATTTTTTCATGTATTTTGCGTTTAGAATTTTTTTTTGTCAACTATTTGCTAAAGTATGCATTAAATAGGAATAGTCTTATATTTAGTTGAAGACAAAGTTATTAGCTGTCCTGTGAAATTTAAATTCTTTTAAAAATGTTTCCTAAGTGCTGTTTAATGGAGAGAACATATTTCAACACACTTTTAAAAAATATTAGTTTTAATAACTAATTTACTAATAACATTTTTTTTTGTCGTTGGCATGAAAAGAGTACATGTTTTACTAGTTATTTTGCAATATAGTCGTTTTCAGCGTAAAGTGTAATTTAAGGACTAGGTTTATTAGGCAAGTCATTGGACAACAGTGGTTTCTTCAGAAGAAAAATATAATAGTAAATATTCTGATCTCTGCTCTATTTACAGTCGAGCCCAAAATGATTCACGCCCCTTGCAAATTATGACTTAAAGTTTCATTTATTCAACCGGCAAGCTTTTTGGACCGGAAATGACACCGAAATGAAATGCCATCATTGTGAAAAATATATATATGTATCTCAGGTTTTATTTACCCTTGAACAAAAAGTGGCATGTCCAAAATTATTCATACCCTTTGCAAACTGTCACAGTCTATGGAAAAATCCAAGGTTCTATACTATTTCAAATCATCAAAGCTGGTCTAAAGCATCTCAATTAGCTTGATTCATTGGGAACAGCTGTTTTAGGGTGCTTTCACACTAGCACTTTTGGTCCGCACCCGGGTTCGTTTGACGTCAGAGTATGGTATGTTTAGCTAGTGTGAATGTGTCTTCTGAACTTGGGTGCGCACCTGTGAACCGTACCCGAGTCTGCCTGAAAGAGGTGGTCTGGGGTACGGTTCACGCAAACTCTGGTCCGATTCACTTCTGGTATGAATGCAATAGTACCAAATAATGGAAGGGAACTGCCAACTGTACAACAAAGTCGTTTTCATAACGTTCATTCATGTGCGTGTGTGTGTACGTGTTTACGTGTGTGTGTGTGTGTGTGTGTGTGTGTGTGTGTGTGTGTGTGTGTG
>CAIGQV010019124.1:1135390-1214522 GCA_903798115.1 Danio jaintianensis | reverse complement strand
GTGTGTGTGTGTGTGTGTGTGTGTGTGTGTGTGTGTGTGTGTGTGTGCTTGTGTGTCTGTGTATCTCGTACTATACCTTGGTGACAAGCGGGACTGAGCCAGGGCAATCACAGTGATAATGTCTGCTTGTCTCCTGCAAAAACTGCTTCTGCAGACATCGCGTGATGTTCTGAACGTTTATAAAATTTTTGCGGCAGATAGACGTGAGTCGCTTTCTGTATGTCCAAAACCAAAAGATTCAGTAAAAGCAGAACGACCGCGATGTGCGGATGTCTTTCCATTTTGGTGCTTTGCTTTCATGGTCGTCACCTAGCAACAGCCGTACACACAACAGCAGCTCGATGACGCAAGCGTACCAAAGTTCAGAAGGAAAAAAGACAGTGTGAACACAAACCAACCGAGAAGGTGGCAAGGGGGGACAATAGAACTTGGGTACGGTCCAGGCAATTGAACCAAGTGTGAAAGCACCCTTAATCAACTCAACAGGTGAAAAACAGAAGCTCTCTGCTGTTGGTTTGTGGACAGTCATGGCTCAGACAGAGGAGCTCAGTAAGGACCTGCAGCTGCGGCTGCTCACAAGTCAGGAAAGGGCTTTAAGACCATATCAAAATGTTTTAAAGTTCCAGTGGTTACAATGCAAAGTATTATTAAAAAATACAAGACGTTCAGCGCTGTGAAAAGCAGACAACCCTAAGATCACCATACCCACTGTCAAACATGATGGGTGGGAAGCTAATGTTTTGGGGAGTGTTTTTCAGCCGGTGGACCAGGGAACCTAATCACAGTAAATAGCATGGTGAAAAGGAGGAATAGATCAAAATTCTCAACTGAATCAGGCAGTCTGCAGAAAAATTGGTCTTTGGCTACCAGTGGACATTAACAACGACCCCAAAAGTGGGTAAGAAATTGTTAGCAGACAAAAACATTAACGTTTTGCAGTGATCCAACCAGAGTCCTGACTTAAATCCAATTGAGAATCTGTGGAGGGAGCTAAAGATCAGGGTGATGACAAGCAGACCCTCCAACCTGAAAGAGTTGAAGTTCATCGCTAAAGATGAATGGGCAAAAATACCAGTGGAGACATGCAAAAAGCTGGTCAGCAATTATAGCAAGCATTTAATTGCTGTAATAGCCAATAAAGGTTTTTCTATTGATTATTGATAAGGGTAAATCATTTTGGTCATGCCACTTTTTGTTCAAATGTAAATAAAAGCTGAGAAATATTTTTTTCCACGATGATCCCTTTTATCATAGTCTTATCATCATCATTCAGGTCCAAAAAAACTTTCTGGTTGAATATAAGTAACATTAAGTCAGAATTTGCCAGGGGTAAGAATAATTTCAGGCTTGACTGTATATATGTGTGTGTGCGTGTGTGTGTGTGTGCATTTTTAAGAAATAACCATATAACATTATTAGCAATTTTACTTATTAACCCAAAACAATGGTAAAAAGCTAAATGAATTATAACGTGAACCATGATTTTACTATTTTTTGTCACAGCAGTTTATGAGTGCCTCATCTCCTCTGACGCACACAAAGGAAATTACATCACCTAAAGGTGAGATTTCGAAATACTGAAACTGACTGAAACGTTTGCTCTTTGTGGTTTTCACCATCTCTCCGCTTCTCTCCTTTTTAAGGCCTCATTGCTTCTCCTGAAACAATCACAATCAAAGACGCAGAGCTGGTGCCTGTTCTAGCAGCAGAGGTGATTTTTTTTCACTCTACATGCATCACACTCCTCCATACTGGCAATAGAAAACACACGCGGATCTATATTTAAGTCTGTGTCCGCAGCCTTTTGCTCACACCCCTTCTGTGCCATTTGCCCCCACAAAATTCATAAAGCTTTTTGCGAAGTTTTAGACTACAACAGATCATCTGCCCACATGAAGCTTAGTCACGAATAACACCAGATGATATTATTCGTTCCTCTTTTTCTGTGTTTACTGTATCACACACTTCATATGCTGTTTTCCTGATTATATTCCAGTTTGGTGGGGCAGAGTTGCCTGAAGCCACGGCTCATGAGATCGACTTGCTCATGGAACAGCAAGATCAGTTTCATCTTGAGGGTGAGATCCTTGGAGAAATGGACGGACTGATAGATAGACACTTAAATAGAAATTGATCTGATTTAACAAGAGTTAATGTGTCATTATTAGCCGTTCACAGGCCCACACACAATCTTTGTCCACTGAAGCCTTCAGAGCACTTCACAGATTTCCACATAAATTGGAGCAATCTTACACATCCCCCGCACCTTGTGTGTTTGTTAATTCAATATTTCGGGTGGTGAATGCTGTACATGCAGTGTATATTTTTCAGATAGATTTTTAAATGCATTTTACAATAAACAAAATTGTACGTATATACACCTTACATATCTCTCTTTTAAATGAATACTTTTTATAAGGTGCTATAAATTAGGATATTTGTGTATATACACTATATTAGTCAGTACCAAAGCCAGAGATGAAACTAATGTAACAATAATAAGATCACAGTGCACAAATTAGAACATCCCAAGGAATATGTTTTATTAATATAAAGGAAAAATCAAGAGAATCATTTAAAACAAATCTTAAATTTAGTTGAAATTCGGTATTTGTCATTTTCTTCAACACCTCATTTTAATTTAAATGTATTATCTTTCTATTCCTAAAGATAGCTATACTTAAAGATTCTTATTTGAATGAACATAACTGTTTAATAAAACTATTTTGTTTAAATTGACTATAATACATAGTCTAAATTCCCTGATAAATGGATAAAAATAATCATTTTTAAAGGGGGTGTATTCATTTACACTTTGCACTGTTCATTTAACATACACACTTTCATTTATTTTTTAATCTAACACTACCATTAGTGGCCAGTGAAGTCTAAAATGTATTTTACTTTTATTCAGTAAGCCATCACAAGCATAAATCACATTTATTACATCTACATTACATTTATTAAAATAGATAACCTTATTTCACAATATTGCTCTTTCACTCTATTAAAAAAAGTGGTCTTGGTGATATTTAAAAACTTAAAGATGCCATACTTTAGAGCTTTTACTTTATTCATTCATTCATTAATTTTCCTTCGGCTTAGTCCCTTATTTATTACGCCACAGCAGAATGAACCGCCAACTATTCCGGCATATGTTTGACGCAGAGGATGGCCTTCCAGTCGCAACCCAGTACTGGGAAACACCCATACACTCTCACATTCACACACTTATACACTACGGCCAATTTAGTTGATAAATTCACCTATAGCGCATGTCTTCGGAACACAGGGAGAACATGCAAACATCACACAGAATTGCCAACTGGCCCAGCCAGGACTCGAACCAGCGACCTTCTTGCTGTGAGGCCACAGTGCTAACCACTGAGCCACATTGTCGCCGCTTTTACTTAATTGTTTCAGACATGTATTTTCAATAAGTTTAAGATACAAGAATATAGATATAGATGTATAGATATAGATAGAATATAGATTTTAAGTAATCTTTATCTGAAATGTAATGAAATGTTCAAATTATAAATGTGAAAGAAATAAACGTATGTTGATAAAATAAATAGTTACATATTGTTTATAGTTTTACATTTTTACAAAATGGATAATATATCGCTTAGCTTATGTTTGTAATTATGTTTTTAACTCTGTATCCTCCCTCAGATGAAGATAAAGAAAGAGAGAGAGCGACAGAAGCAGAGAAATCAGGAAATCTTGATCCTGCGATGGTCTCTATAGAACAGTGAGTAACTCTTGAGCAATACAGATGGAAAGGTTAGGAAGCAAGTACTACAGTAGATTATGCACCTACTTCTTATTTGCATGTCAAATTTGTTCTTTAGTACTGACTGTCTGAGCTCTAATTTGGAAAGACCTACTTGTTCAGACAGTGTAGTGAATATCTACTATATATCTACTAAATGGTAATGACTTAAGCACAATGCCAACAGTTTCTACAGCAACTGAGAGTATTACTGTGGATATTATGCATTACTTCATGCAACTCGATGCAGTGCTGAACTCATGAGGTGCAAGAAAAGCTTACAGGCATTACTGTAGTTGCAACATATGCTCATTCTGAAAACGTAGCCCTGTCTACATTTCTGGAGATCGCGAATTATGTAGCCAGAGGTACGTATTGCTGCATTTCGTCTATAAAACGAACGCTACGGGGCGGTATGACAGCGTTCCTTTTCGCGCTTACCAGCTGACCGCTTACCTCCATGTGGACGGCTTTTCCGCTGTTACCAGTTTGTTCAGTGGCTCGCCGCTTACGTCGGCGGACTTGCCAAAAAATAAAATAAACAAGTAAATAACACGGTGAGAATGTGGTAAAATCTGAAAACGTGGTAAAAATCAGGGGGCTTTTCTTTTTCTAGATTGCTTTTGAAAACACTGTCAGTTGGGTTTAGGGAAGGAGGTGGGCGGGTCAATCGGTGCTTTTGAAAACATTATTGGATGTAGGGAAGGAAGAGGGTGGGTCAGTCGATCAGTCAGTCGACAGCGGCCTCTGGTGGATTTACGGATGAACAGCAGGCGCGAATGGCACTCGCAAGAGAAATTTGAGATCTGAAAAAACATACACATCGGCCTCTGGTGGATTCGTGAAAACAAAAACTGCAAAAAAACATACCTCCTGGGACGTATTTGGCGCTCTCCAGAAATGTATATAGGAGTACGTTTTCAGAATAAGCCTGGGTTGTGTAGTTTACATTTTAATGTCATATAGTTCACTATATAAGGGGGACAAAAGAGCCAGCAAGTGAATTTGGATTTGCATTTTGTATCACATGTTGTAACCTAAATGTAAACCTAAAACCAAAGGAGCTATATGTAAAAATTGCTTATGTATTGGTCACTTTTTAGATGCCAATGTGTGAACCAGGTTTTTGTTGAAAGGTACAAAATTAGACATTCCCTGACTTCCTAGGCTACCTGTGAAATTCTTTTAGCTGAAAATAACAATTTCTTGTTGGCCATATTGTTCAGTTTAGTTTTTTCTTTGTGTATTATTGTGTATTCCAAATGTTTTATTTGACTTTTCTTTTGGCAGTATTTCACTTCTTTTATTTAAAAACCCCAAATAGTAATTTTTCTACACGTATTTTTCTACAACATTCAATTATTTAAAAATAACTTGTGTCCAAAAGTCTATTCTGTTACCGTACCATACTTTACCTTTAAACTGATGAACTGATCTTACACAACTACTGTATGTAACATACAGGAAATGTCACTTCCTCTCACTGATAAGATCTGATGCACGGAAGTGTTTGTTACCTCTCACTGAGAAAATACTTTGATTTGCACCGTTCCTACACCAAGAGTAGTTTTGTAAGACATCAAAACTGTAACCCCATCATCTTAAGACACACTAAATGTTCTGGATTACTAATGTAACAGAGTTTACAAATAATACTATAAAGAGTTTATATTTATTTTGTTTAGTAAAAAGGAAGTGACTTGTATGTCAATCACTGAAGAAAAATAAAAAAATAGAATATGTTTTCAATTCATTCATTCATTTTCTTCAGCTTAGTCTCTATTTTAGAGGTCGCCACAGTGGAATGAACCGCCAAATATACCGGTATATTTTTACGCTGCGGATGCCCTTCCAGCCACAACCCAGTACTGGGAAACACCCATACACACATTCACACACACACACACACACTCATACACTACGGCCAATTTAGTTTATCCAATTCATCTGTAGCGCATGTCTTTGGACTGTGGGGGAAACCGGAGCTCCTGGTGGAAACCCACACGAACATGGGGAGAACATGCAAAATTCAAAAGAAATGCCAACTGGCCCAGCCGGGACTCGAACCAGTGACCTTCTTGCTGTGAGGGAACAGTGCTAACCACTAAGCCACTGTGACCTTGCATGTTTTAAATTAGAGGAAATAATTTTTTTGATATAAAATTGTACTTTCCCAGTACTGGGTTGCGTCTGGAAGGGCATCCGCTGTGTAAAACATATGCCGGAATAGTTGGTGGTTCATTCCGCTGTGGCAACCCCTGATAAGTAAGGGACTAAGCTGAAGGAAAATGAATGAATGAATAAAAATGTACTTCCAGTTAGAGAAGCCCCCTTTCATAGATTTACATCATAAATTACTTTGAAATGTATTTATTTAGTTGTTTTCTGTATACTACAGACATGTGGCACGAATTTAAAAATGTCAGACTCTTGGTTTGGTTGAGACCCAAAATAACATCAATCTGGACAGACAATGACAGTTGTTGGGCCAAATGTCCTTGACCTAAAAAAGACAGAAATAAAGGGGGTGCTTGACTGCACGGTTTAATGGAGCTTGTAATGTTTGCCTGGAACGGCTGCTTGTGTTGAATGGAGCTCTCAAAGCTTTCAACCATCACCAAATGTACGTTCGCAGACTGAAGAACAGCGAGTGCTTCGTGGATGAAGGTAATGGACGTCTTACAGAGGACCTTAGGACCTTAGATCAGGTTGCCATGGAGATGACCCCTCCCCCAATCACCATGCCAACAACCACGGACGCCAGCGAGAGAGACGTGGAGATGGAGTCCAGTGAGGTTGGTGTCCACATTACCTTGCCCATTATACTCTAGTGTTACATAATCCATATGTGTTGCGAAGCGTGAAGTTACATTGGCCTGAATCCACAACAATGCGCTGGTGTCTCGATAACCTCTCGCTCTTCAATCTCATTTTTTCCCTCTATTTCAGACACTCATAGCCGAGCAATCTGTGCCTCTGAAGAGACGAGGTCGCAAAAGGCAACTGGTCTTCGCCGACCAAAACACACAGATTTCCCAGGATGCAATGCGACAACAAATCAACAACCCTCTGACTGAAACTCAATCTCTGGTGGGAGCCCTGTGATAGATAATCTAATCACTGGTGCTGGGAATCCTTTGACACCTCATGATTCGATTCGATGAAGGTTCAGGGAGTCGTGGTGTAATTACAAAAACAATTCTTGATTCTTCTCAATTCCCCGATAACAGCGTGAGACACAAATCTTTCAGGTGTTTAGCTGTATCTAACCAAAGCAAGCTAAAAGCTTTAGTTTTGTTGCCAGTGTTGTTTTGACTAATTTATATTAGCATAAACAACATATTCTATGACAAAATTCCATTTTAATAATACCTGGCCATGAAATAAATATGTTTTTTTTTCTAACCCAAACAGTTTCAGTTCAGTTAATTCTAAAATAATAAATATTTTACTAATTAAACAGTAACTACATAATCAAGTTGCGTAGTATAATATATATTTTTCATGATTAAAATTATTTTGCTGTTATATCATTCAATTTTTGGGGTGTGTAAAATGTTTGTTTTTTACTGTTTTTGAAAGACGCCAATTTCTTTGTAATACATCAAAAATAGTAATCTTGTGCAATATTATTAACATTTAAAATGTTATCTATTTAATATATTTAAAATGTAATTTATTTGCACAATATTACTGTTTTTTTCTGTATTTCAAAGAAGTTGGCATCTTTTAAAAACAGTAAAATTTTACTAATTAATTAGTAACTAAATCAAATTGCAGAGTACATTTTTTTAATGATTAAAGAATAATTTACTGTATTACGATTCTAATTTCTGGGGTGTGTAATTATAATTTTTTGTTGTTTTTGAAAGAAGTCAATTTCTTTGAAATACATCAAAAACAATAATATTGTGCAATATTATTAACATTTAAAATGTTATCTATTTTAATATATTTAAAAATGTAATTTATCTGCACAATATTACAGTTCTTTTCTGTATTTCAAAGAAATTGACTTTTAAAAACAATAAAAAAAACTGCAATATTTTACTAAGTGATCAGTAACTAAATAATCAAATTGCATAATACATATTTTTAATGATTAAAGAATATTTTACTGTCTTGCGATTCAAATATTTGGGATGTGTAATTATTATGTTTAAATTGTTGTTTTAAAAGAAGTCAGTTTCTATGAAATACAGCAAAAACAGCAATATTAAGCAACATCATTAACATGTAAAATGTTATCTATTTGAATATATTTTAAAATGTAATTGATCTAGTTTACCAATTACCATTGTCATCAGTGTTGAAACATTTGATATTTTTATTATTTATTAATAATACATTTTTAATCATTATTTCAATATAGTTTTTTACTGTTTTTACTGTCACTTTTATTAATACTTACTGCGTTAATATTTTAGTAATTCAATGCATCCTCTCTGAATGACTGTATTTCCAAAATGATTGACTTTTAAAATAAAAAGATTTTAAAGAAAACATAAAAAAATAAATACAAATGAAAAAAAAGAATTAAGAAGAAATCATTTGCTTGTTTGATAAATATTTGATTCTCTTTCTCTTTTCATCTTCCTCTCTCTCCCCAGTCTGATGTGCTCCTAAGTATCCCTGCCTCCCGGAAGGCTTCAGCTGCAGTTCTGCTCAGCACACCGTGTAACTGTACGTCATAACATATTGTGGCCCAACACCTCTCATAAACGGGATTACATGCTTGCTCATACATAAAACTTCTGTTAATGTAATTAGCCATAAAGTCATCAACTCTCTAGAAACCATTTTTTATTATAAAAAAAATTATACAGCACAAATATAAATACATAAAAAAAGAGGGTAAAAACTAATGCATCAGCTCCTTTGAGTCGCAGTGAACAGCTCTAATGGTAGATTCTAATAATGAAACCACTGGTGCATCAAAAGGCTCAGCAGTTTTATCAGGAGTCAGAAACACCAGCACACTCCACTCTTGTAACGATTTTATTGCGTCTTTGCTTTGCAGTGCTCATCCACCCTGACCTCCAGACTCTGTGGAAATCCTGCAGCGTTTCTTCCACACTCCCTCGTCCCTCCAGGAAGCGACAGGCACAGAAGGAGAGCCAGCTGATGGAGACGGAGAAAGAAAGAGGAATGGAGAGGAGTCGGGAGTCTAGCAGAGAGGTGAAGGAGTCTTAAGTTGCTTATCTGCTCATGTCAGAGTCAGAGCCTTGATTTATTGAGCTCAAGGAGTTCAAGGTTAAGCACATTTTATTAGCATGCACACTACTGGCATTTATAGGATTAGTTTGGTCCAAAATGTGATTCTCATTATCGTTTAATTGTGATAAACGATAATTTGCTTATCCATAGCAGCACAGGCTGGAATGATGCGAGGGCATATAAATGATGGCAGGATATTATTTATTGGGGTGAAGGATCTTTTTAACACCCTTGCAAAAATGAAGTGCACTTGAAATGTACTTTGAATCTTGAAGGTACATGTTTAAAACATTTATATAATAATTGTAATGAAATTGAAAGTGTAATAATGTCAACTTAGTAATGTTATTTTAAAGTCCATACATTTAAAATTAATGTTTGAAATGTATTACATTGTACAACAGTGTAATTACAAATACACTCACCGGCCACTTTATTAGGTACACCTGTCCAACTGCTCGTTAATGCAAATTTCTAATCAGCCAATCACATGGCAGGAACTAAATGCATTTAGGCATGTAGACATGGTCAAGACGATCTTCTGCAGTTCAAACCGAGCATCAGAATGGGGAAGAAAGGTGATTTAAGTGACTTTGAATGTGGCATGGTTGTTGGTGCCAGACGGGCTGGTCTGAGTAATTCAGAAACTGCTGATCTACTGGGATTTTCACGCACAACCATCTATAGGGTTTACAGAGAATGGTCTGAAAAAGAGAAAATATCCAGTGAGCGGCAGTTCTGTGGGCACAAATGCCTTGTTGATGCCAGAGGTCAAAGGAGAATGGCCAGACAGGTTCCAGCTGATAGAAAGGCAACAGTAACTCAAATAACCACTCGTTACAACCGAGGTATGCAGAAGAGCATCTCTGAACGCACAACACATCGAACCTTGAGGCGGATGGGCTACACACTGGGTGCCACTCCTGTCAGCTAAGAACAGGAACCTGAGGCTACAATTCGGACAGGCTCACCAAAATTGGACAATATAAGATTGGGAAAACGTTGCCTGGTCTGATGAGTCTCGATTTCTGCTGCAACATTCAGATGGTAGGGTCAGAATTTGGCCTCAACAACATGAAAGCATGGATCCATCCTGCCTTATATCAACGGTTCAGACTGGTGGTGGTAGTGTAATGGTGTGGGGGATATTTTCTTGGCACACTTTGGGCCCATTAGTACCAACTGAGCATCGTGTCAACGCCACAGCCTACCTGAGTATTGTTACTGACCATGTCCATCCCTTTATGACCACAGTGTACCCATCTTCTGATGGCTTCTTTCAGCAGGATAACGTGCCATGTCATAAAGCGCAAATCATCTCAGACTGGTTTCTTGAACATGACAATGAGTTCACTGTACTCAAATGGCCTCCACAGTCACCAGATCTCAATCCAATAGAGCACCTTTGGGATGTGGTGGAACAGGAGATTCGCATCATGGATGTGCAGCCGACAAATCTGCAGCAACTGTGTGATGCTATCATGTCAATATGGACCAAAATCTCTAAGAAAGATTTCCAGTACCTTGAATCTATGCCACGAAGGATTAAGGCCGTTCTGAAGGCAAAAGGGGGTTCCAAACCGGTACTAGTAAGGTGTACCTAATAAAGTGGCCGGTGAGTGTATATTTACGTACATGGCATGCAATTTTAAGTAGAACTAAAATTCAGGTATGTGTCAGTTTACCAAAACACTTGTCAGTACATTCTGCAGTACACTTTCAACATTAATTAAATCCAACTTAAGTCAAAAAATAATCTCTCACAGGTTAAACAATCTGTAATATTAAAATGTAAATGTTAAATTTAAGCTACAAATGATTTTTAATAGCAAAAAAAATCATTTGTTTTAAGTGATGCACCTTTATGTATGTGTGTTTATATGTAAATTAATGCCAAAATAAAAAAAAAATGTCTTTGTGTTTTGTGAATGTTTAGATGGTCAGAGAATCTGAGGCTGCTCTGGCTCTGTCTGAGGTCTCAGGTGACAATCAAATGCTTTCTTTTTCATAATAAAATGTATCATTATTATTATTATTATTATTATTATTAGGGCTGGGTATATGGGATTAGATTTGTGCTAACTAAAACTTTTTTTTGCAAAAACAAACAAAAATATGAATTCATAAATGAGGAAAAAAACCCTCTTAAAATAAAAAACAATAAACTAAATTGTAAAAAAGTAACAATGTCGTCAAATAAACAGCATTCTTTGACTTCACTTTCACTTAATTCACTTTTGAATGCATTTCCAGTGCTTTCGCTTCGCAAATGTACAGACTGATTCTGAAACAAAACAAAAATTAGATAATATACTGTATAATGTAAGAGTAGCTGCATCCCAAATGGCACACTATACACTATGCACTTATGCACTATTTACTTATGCACTTACACACTCAACAGCATGTGTAGTATGTAGTGTTGTTCCAATGGAACACTAATGGGTTTTTTACTAAGCGGAAATTCAAACCGTTTCCCTGATGACGTTTGACGGTTGCCAAATTAGTGAAATAAATGAGCAAACTACCAAATAAAACCTGCCATGAGTATAACCGCATTCACCATCGGGAGGCGGTATAATCACTCCCGTAGGAGAATTTTGCTATCACAATCCAAAATAAATAAAATAATCCAACATCAGTGCCTGAAAGCTCTGCTCCTTCTGCTACTTGAGCAAAGCAGTGGCTGTCGAGTACGTAAAGTGTCCAACATTCCACACTTCTTTTTAACGGTTGAATAAGTGCATCATCCGGGTATTTAAAGCGCACTTATTTTTTCTATACCAGTTTTATAAAATGTATCTTAACAAGCGTCCCAAGTCGCATACTTATGCACTACTTACACTATTTATACTACAAAATAGCATAGAATAGTGCATAAGTATGCGATTTGGGACGCACTTCTTGTTAAGATACATTTTATAAAACTGGTATGGAAAAAGTAATGTTCAAGTATTGGTAGTAGTCTGCATATTATTAAATCAAAGTATCAGTGTTTTATCAAAAACTGCTGAATGATACCCAGCCCTAATTATTATTGTTATATGTATGAGACATGCAGGGTCAGATTTACTCAACGGGCCACATAAGTGCGAGATCACAATCCCATAAATGCGCAGATGGCAGTGGGTGATCGACTGGCAATGTGCAAATTAAAGAACATCACAGCAGCTCATTTCCATAATCACCAACACTATCTACCAGGAGCAGCGTGAATGAAAAATAATGGGGCTCGCTAATCAGTATCTTCAGATAATATGTTCTTCTGGCATTCAAAATCAATGAACACCAAAGGAGAAAATTGTCTCCCTTCTACCACAATCTCTCTGTTCACCGCAATACAGCAACTATTTGTAGCTTGTCAGATGCAAAATGTGTTATGACATGTTTGTGTTAGTGTTAAATAATTGTTCAAATACAGTAAATCGACAACCACAGACCATAGTAAATCACTTTGCGGGATTAATTTAAATACTCTGAACAAATGCAAAAAAATAAGCCAAAAACATAACTGGCTTTGCCTTTTTATTGCTAGTTTTTCATTGCACGTCTAATAAACCCTGACAGCAGTTTTTTTAATGCCAAAAGAAGGTTGCGCTGATTCAAGCTGTTAGCAAATCTGGCTCAAAAAGTGTCCAAGTACTTCTTTTTACTTCTTTGCTCTAAATGTCAATCAAACTAAACTGTGTGTGTGCGTGTGTGTGTGTGTGTGTGTGTGTGTGTGTGTGTGTTTGTCCAGCTGGTTCAGATGTGCCTCTGGATGTGTCTAAAGGAGACAGGTCTCAGAGTGACCTCATCACTCCCACCAGCAGATGGTGAGAAATATCAAAAGGAAAAATTCCCCAAAAAAGAAAACTAGAGACAGTTACAAAACACTGAATGTCAGAGCATGTGTCATATTCTAGACTGCAGTTGTATGACACACAGTCTTACTGCACATTCACACATTGTAAAAAAAAAAAATCAGACCCTCCAGGATTTCACGATCGCTGATTTTAGCACAAAATCAAACATAGGTCCCAAAAAATTGTCACAGATTTCCAGCATATTTTGGGCACTGTTCAAATTCCCACTGCACAGTCTGCGTAGTTTTACATTCAAAAACAAAACCTCGAGTTGTCAATATATGCTTCTCATCCAGTATGTGATCCATGTTATCTTAACACGTATTTAAAGGCTGTTTGAACTAGGCCAAATGAGTTGTATCAATCACTAAACTTCTAAATATTGTATATATGCATCTGTCATCATAAGTGTAGCCTTCTCTCTCTCTCTCTCTCTCTGACACACAGACACAGAAGCACGCACAATCTGCATCATTTCCATCAACGTTTTCAAATAGCGATCAATTCACACAAGACATAGCCTTTAAGGGTAAACTCTACCCAGCAGACACAGGACGTCAACATGACGTCAGATTGATGTTGTACCCCATCATCGGGGGACGTTGCATTTTGGGTGGAAATGAAAATCGGGTTGACGTCAGAACCCAACATCAGTGTCCAACATCAGACAGACTTTCGGTCACTTTCCAACGCAACCTAAAAACAACCAAATATCAACATCTAATGATGTTACAGCTTGACATTGTGTGGACGTTACCACTATGACGTCTACCAGACGTTGGATTTTGGTTGCCATACCTGATGAATAAATGTCAGTATTTGACATCAATATGACGTTGGTTTAAGATGTTGGCTCGATGTTGGATTTTGGTCACTTTCCAACACAACCTAAAATCAAACAAATATCAACGTCATTGGAAAACGTCGTCCTTAGACGCTGGCTAGACATCACGACCTAAATCTAACCTAATATTAATCTTATGATGTTTTGTGCCTGCTGGGTAGTTTCACTCTGTGTTTCTTTTTATAAATCACAGAGATCAATAGTTCTCGAAGTCAAAACATTAATAATGATTTAAGATGTGTAATTTTGTGTATATTTTCCCAGCAAAATAATAAAATAAATGTCTTAAAATGTGTGAAAACTCGCCACAAAATCTGTCATTTTAATAGCACAAATCAGTTTTTTATTTGTGAAATCCTGGAGGGACTGACAAAAACAATGTTGGTGAAATGTAGTCTGGAATCCTGTGAAATAAATGCTGTGTATGTAGGTCTCCGATTGAGGAGGCTCCTGTTTCTATGGAGGTGATATTAGAAGAGCACGTCGATCTGCCACAGGGAGAGGCGGAGCTTGAGATGAGTGACATCACCACCGCTGACCTATTCAGGTGAATTGAGGCCAAGTAGATGTAAATGCATATTGGAGATCTCCAAAACAGGCCGTACATGCAAAAGGGACAGGGATTTCACTATTCATTTTCTCTATTTGGTTGACTGACGTCTCAACATAAAGTTGGTTCATTAAATGCTGTTTCTTGCTTGTAGTTCAATAGATCGTATTTATAATTTAAGCTGAAGGCTAGTGTTAAGATTTAGTGGTAGTTTTATATTCCATTACATTTTAAAGACGCCACACTTTTGCTGCACACTGTAAAAATAAGTATAGTACTTGTGGCGGTAATGTTTAAAGATGACAGTCATCTTAAAGCAGTGTTTCTCAACCACGTTCCTGGAGGACCACCAGCTCTGCACATTTCCATGTCTCCTTAACCCAACACACCTGATTCAGATCAGCAGCTCATTAGCAGAGACTGAAAGACCTGTAATGGGTGTGACAGACAAAGGAGACATCCAAAACATGCAGTGTTGGTGGTCCTCAAGGAACGTGGTTGAGAAACACTGTCTTAAAGTGATAGTTATCATTTACTCTCCCTCCACTTGTTCTAAACCTGTTTGAGTTTTTTTTCTATTGTTGAACACAAAAGAAGAGACTTTTAAAAATGTTGGAAACCAGTAACCATAGTCTTTGCATAGCATGTTTTTTTCTTACTGTGGAAGGCACTATTATGACTTCCAGCATTCTTCAAAAGAAACTCAGACATGTTTGGAACCACTCGAGTGTGATTGAACTTTCATTTTTGAATGAACTGTCCATTTAATTGTCAATGAGAATACCGTAATACCTGGTGTCCTGACAGGCGTTGTGCAACATGTTTTCCATAGACAATGTATTCTGATATAGGAGTGTAGATGGGGTCAGATGAGTGTCTACATGACAGGACTGACCAAGAGCCAATCTCACAGTGTACCATCGTGTACTGACCATAGAGAAACCGTAGCTGCCAGAGTTGAAAAAAAGTCGCATGTCTAACGTTTGTTGGAATTTTGGAAATCATTAGCCATTGACTTCGGTTGTATCTGTTTTCCTGCTATGGATGTCAATGGCTGCTAGTTTCCAACATTTTTCAAAATATCTTCTTTTTTGTTCAACAGAAAAAGAAACTTATAAAGATTTGGAACCACCTGAGGATGAGTAAAACAAAAAAAGAGTAAATCTCACTGAGTCATACGTAGTTGTTTGATAAACTGTTAAATTAACAGTTGTACAAAATTATACTGACAGACAGGACAGTGGAAGCATCTGTACACTGTACAGAAAGTGTCTGTCTTGATAAAATGAGTGATCCATGTGTCAAATAAAATTGCATCAACATATTAAAAATCATTAACTTTTTACACTAATTTATTACTCACTATTAACAACACTTTACATTTCGTAGGTGGTAAAGAGTAAAAAAATAACAGTACAAACTGCAAGAATAATGCTACAGATTCATTAATAGTGTAAAAATCCCTTACACAAACCTGTTTTTTGTTTTTATTATAGACAAAACATTTTTTTCTTAAACTATTATATTAAATAATTGACTGCTTAAATAGATAGTTCACACTAAACTTACAATTCTGTGATCATTTACTCACCCTTCACCTGTCCAGTGCTTCCCATAGGTTTGAAATATACTTGCGGTGGTTGCCGGATTGAAACACAGCATTTACCCACATTACATAAATAGTTAACTATATGCGACAAACAAAACCAAATTTAATTTTTAACAATTATTTTATTTATTATGACGCTGTTATACACTGTTTCTTTTCAATGGGTTAAAGTAAAAAAAAAAAAACTGTTGAAATAAAAGAAGAAATCCACTATTTCTCTTACTTTTATGTTATTCAGGAGCCATGTGCACCCACTGACAGGTAAAATCTGCTTCTCTCTCTATCAAAGTTCAAAGCAAACTTGAATGCCAAAGCATTTTAGATATGTATATAAAATAGCCTATGTAATATAGCCTAATGGCATCATCAAATTAATAAAATATACAGCAAATGAGAAATAAATGACAGAAAAAGGAATAAAACAGACAATATCTCTATGAATTATAATAATTACAAGATTAAAATGTGTAGATTATTTAAATAAGGCAAATGTGTTGATTAACTAATGGTGTACATATATTTTGCAGGCAGTTTAGACTAGTCATTTCGTTTTCTCCGAGTATATAGTAGAGTTTTTCCGAGTCGTTTAGATTCAAGAATGAATTATTGATTGTTTCTCTAGCTCGCGACTGTGAAAGTAGGCTTAAGTAAAAAGGTAATGCAAAAACGCATACGATTAATCACAGCTTTAGAAAGCAAAAGCCGAATCTCGGACATTTGAGGAGATTTAGAAACCCGCCGGATGATTTTTTTAAGTGCCAAAAAGGAGCGTCTCTGTGTGTCTGCAGAGCACATGAGACTGTTTGTGGGAGTATTGACAGGTCTCACGCACACAGAACGAAACGGGCAAAGGAGAGAGGATTTTCCACTACTTAATCGATCGCGGATGTTTGGTTATATTAGGCGGATACAAAATAGTGTAAAATGATGATAATAATAATTAAAAAAAACGTCACTAAATATACTTGGGCGGCCGTTAATATACCTGGGCGGCCTGCCCAAGTAAAGTCTATGTGTGGGGAGCACTGCTTGTCACAAACCTGTTTCTTTGTTCTGTTGAGTACAAAAGAATATTTTGAAGAAAGCTGGAAACATGAACATAGGAGTCGAGGGCAACGGAGGTGAGGATCCACGTGCAGTTTATTAGAGAGAAGCGTCAGGTGGGCAATAGTCAAAAACAAGTGCAAACAGGAGCATAAAGGTAATCCAAAATTGTGGTCAGAGTAACAGGCGAATGGTCAGGACAGGTGGCAAAACAACAGGAACAATAAACAAAACGGGTCAAAACTATGGAAAGGCTACACAAGAATAACGCTTGGTAATGTTAACAGAAAACGACTCAGCAAAGTGTGTTTGACTGAGCTGTTTAAATAGTCCTATAATCAGTCCATCATGATCTTCTAGCTGTGTGTGAGTAATCAGGGGTGATCTGGAACTGGTGTGTGTGAGGTGCATGATGGAATGTGTAGTTCGGTAAAGTAGCATAAGTGTAGTTCTCCAGTGATCTGCAAACGCTTGATTGCTGGTGATCATAACACAACCATTGACTTCCATAATTTTTTTTCCTACTATGGATGTCAATGGTAACATTTTCAGCTTTCTTCAAAATATCTTCTTTTAGCTTCAGCAGAAAAAAATAAACTCATAAAAATTTGAAACCAATTGAGAGTGAGTGAATAGTGTGTAAATTTTCATTTTGGGGTGAACTATCCCTTTAACTGGACCGCTTTACAGCACTATGAATGTCATACCATTTGGAGATCATCAGGGTGCAGCTATATCCTTCTCATTGAGAGACTTCACGGCTGAACATGTCTTTGTGTCCATAATATATTGTCAGGTCATCCTCAATCTTTCTTTCTATCATGCAGACTGATCGCTGGTTTCATCAAGCATCGTGGGAAAGTCGGCTTTCACTCACTGCTGCTCCCAGAGGTCGACCGCAGCACTGTAGCTCATCTCTTCTACCAGATACTGGGTAAGACATGAAGACACTGCACAGGTATTCAGGGAGCTAGATTAGTCTCAATAACAATTCAGGGTTGAACGACTTTAGATTTTTGGAAGTCGACTTTTATGTTATAAAAGGTTGAGTCGACGTCGACTAGTCACTGGTGGCGTCATCAATAAAAAACAAGATGCAAATGTTTTGCTTCATGCCACAATTTGCTATTTATTTGCAGGAAATATATACACATGCTCATAACACAGTGCAAATGGGTGAACACGAACACGGGTGAACATGCAAACTCCACACAGAAATGCCAACTTACCCAGCCGAGGCTCCAACCAGCGACCTTCTTGCTGTGAGGCAACAGCGCTACCCACCGCGCCGCCCCCCAATGACAAATTTTAATGCAAAAATATGCATTGTCAACACTGTTCATTTTGTTAATAATGCTATTAGCACAGGCTAGTTTAACTGCTAAATAAATGCAGCACATTGATCACAGCACGTACTACTAAGAATGTAACAATAACAGATATTTTAGTGCAGTAAATATGCATATGTCGTCAGCACACAGATTCATGTGAAGTTATTTCATAACAACATAACGCACTAAAGACTAAGGCTATAAGCCACACTGCCACACAGAGTCCTGCTCGGACGCATATTTTACCGTTAAGACGCTAGAAAGCTGCTCAAGCCGGGCCTTTTTCGCTGTTACTGACTCATCTTGGTTATCAGACGTCTCCTCGCTGCACATCTTCATCGCGTTCACCTAAGATGATGTTTACACATGCTATGAAGTTTGTCACACCTCCGGCGGCTGCGCACTACACAGTTTCTGTGCGTTTCACAGTTCATCCACAAAACATGTCAGCATCTACGCTTCGCAGAGGACAACAGTCAATTACAGGACTTTTCCAGTGTTGTTTAAATGCGATTGGCTAGGATCTGCTCTAGGGTATTTGCATGGCGCGATCTAACTGGCACCTGTTTGACGAAGTTCACTCAAAGTTTACGTGAATCTGTGTGTGTGCGCTTAGACTCTGAAACAAGCAGAACATACACACGCCATGTAGTCATCTTAAGGTGAGCGCTTTAATGGTCAAATAAATGCAAAAATGTGTCAAAACATGCCGTTTAGTGATTATTCACATTAACCCTCGTTTGTTGTGTAATAAATGAACATAAAGAGTTGAGAATGAAAAGCCATGTGGCTCTTAAAGCGACAGCGCGCTATATTCCTGCTGCCGACTGTTTTATCTCATTCTGAAAACGTAGCCCTATATACATTTCTGGAGATCGCGAATTATGTAGCCAGAGGTTCGTCCTTAAAACGAACGCTACGGGGCGATATAACGCCGTTCCTTTTCGTGCTTACCAGCTGACTGCTTACCTCCGTATGGACGGCTTTTCCGCTGTTACCAGTTTGTCCAGTGGCTTGCCGCATATGTCGGCGGACTTATAACGTAGAGCAGAGTTGACTGCGTTTGAGTTAGGCGAAGAACGGTTCCAGAAAGCAGGTAAGACAAAAACAAAAGCCAAAAAATAAAATAAACAAGTAAATAACAGGGTGAGAATGTGGTAAAATCTGAAAACCGAGGGCTTTTCTTTTTCTGGATTGCTTTTGAAAACACTGTTGGGTTTAGGGAAGTGGGTGGGCGGGTCAATCTGTGCTTTTGAAAACACTATCGGTTGGGTTTAGGGAAGGAGGAGGGTGGGTCAGTCGATCGGTCAGTCGACAGTGACCTCTGGTGAATTTATGCAAGAAGAGCAGGCACGAATGGCACTTGCGAGAGAAATTTGAGATCTCAAAAAGCGTACACAGCGGCCTCCTGGTACGTATTTGGCACTCTCCAGAAATGTATATAGGGGTACGTTTTCAGATGAGCCTGGGTTGTTTTTATCATTACTAATCAAACAACAAAAGACAACAACAAAATCACTTACTGCTCTTGACTGAAGGATTTGTGTAGCTTCAATTAGAAACAAATCAAGGTTTTTCTTACAGTGACGATGCTTAAAGCACAGTTTGTTTCATATTTTTATTCTATTGTATTTTTCCCTTTCCGCTTTTTCTCGATTTTGCTTCAGTGTTAAAAATTGTGAAATTTAACGATCTTTGAAAGTGTAATAGCAACCTTATTTACAGGGAGGAAAAACTATATATATATTTATATATATAAAGAAAATGTTTTCATAATCGTGATTACAATTATGACCAAAATAATCATGATTATGATTTTTCCCATAATCGAGCACCCCTAGTTCACATATCACATCCTTTGCATGCTCAAGTTATTGAAGTTATTCAAATGGAGACTGGAGGTCCGTTCAAAAAGGAGTGACTTGATACAGCACTCTTGGCGGGTTATGAATGGTTGTGAGCTATCATCTGATTGGCTAAAGAATACGAGTGACCCATGTAAGGAGTGCGCTGCCTGGAAAGTCTCAAAAAAATTAGCATAAACTATTATTGAGACTAATCTAGTTCCATATGTGTTTGCTTTGCTACTGCACTGAAAACAATGATTCATAGGATTTAAAAAAAACAATTAAGGTATGTGGTTGCAAATTAGTTATTTTTGGCTGAATTTAAACAAATTAAGTTGAACATTACTAAATTTAATTTGTTTGTTTAAATTCAGCCCATATAAATTGTTTGTAACAATTTTGCTAAATAAGTTTTTCCTGTGTGTCTCACGGCTTGTATGTGATGCGATCTTTGATCTGTTTGCTTTTGCAGAGCTGCTCTGTGATCTAAAGCTAAATGCCCGTCAGACTGAAGCGTTTGGAGTCATCACCTTTACCACAGAGCGCTGAACACACACCCAACTGCATACCCTCAAGCAAGTTCACCCTGTTGAATTGTTTAAGCGTACACGTTATGCTGAAACATGAAGCCAGTTCAGAGGTCAGTTTAAATGCAGTTTGTTGTTTTGTGTTCTACCGAAAAGAAATATACTTATACGTAATATTTCCGAATTATGAACAATTGGTTACATGTTATTTTATGATATTTTAATGTAGATGATCTTGCAGATGAAGTGTTAGCGATATCGAGTTGGCAATACAATCATTTTAATGATGTTTTGACCTTTTATGAAGTTTAATGTTCTCTTTTTTATTCTGTCTATACACGTTTATAAATATGAACTTGTTCAACATTTTTAATCTATTTAATTACTTAATAAATGTTTGTCGTGGCCTTTTAAAATACATCTTTTAGGTGATCTTAAGTTCTGAAAGAAATATGTTGAACTTTTCTCAATGCAAAATGCAATACATTACATTTATGAAGTCAATAAAATTACTGTTTGTGTGCATATTCTGTAAAAAAAAAAATAAACTAATACAGATAATATTATGCACTACACTGATTTGTTTTTCATAGCATAAACATTATTGTTCTTACAGACATTATTTCATGCGCACACTACACTTGACGTACTTTTATTTTTATGTGCTGCGTGATGTCTAAAATATTCTAAATATTTGGAATAAGAATAACTTTCCCTCTCTCTTCCAATTTTCTTTCCCATGATGATGTTTCTCACTGTAAGAGCAGGTCAGCCTGTCACTCATTCGAGATCAGTCAATAGCAAAAAGAGCAATCCAATCAATTTCTGAAGTAAAAAAATTCCAACATAGGCTCATTCTGAAAACGTAGCCCTATATAAATTTCTGGAGATCGCGAATTACGTAGCCAGAAGTACGTATGGCTGCGTTTAGTCTTTAAAACGAAACCTACGGGGCGGTATGATGCTGTTCCTTTTCGCGCTTACCAGCTGACCACTTACCTTTGTATGGACGGCTTTTCCGCTGTTACCAGTTTGTCCAGTGGCTCGCCGCGTATATCGGCAGACTCGTGACGTGGAGCGGAGTTGACCGCGACAATGGGGTTCGAGTCCGGCAAAGAACGGTTCCAAAAAGCAGGTAAGACAAAAACAAAAGTCAAAAAATAAAATAAACAAGTAAATAACAGGGTGAGAACGTGGTAAGATCTGGAAACGTGGTAAAAATCAGGCGGCCACGAGGGATTTTCTTTTTCTGGATTGCTTCTGAAAACACTGTCAGTTTGGTTTAGGGGAGGAGGAGAGTGGGTCAGTCGATCGGTCAGTTAGTCAGTCGACAGTGGCCTCTGGTGGATTTACGTGAGAAGAGCAGGTGCGAATGGCATTCACAAGAGCAATTTGAGATCTGAAAAAGTGTACACAGTGGCCTCTGGTGGATTCGCGAAAACAAAAACTGTAAAATAACATACCAACTGGGACGTATTTGGCGCTCTCCAGAAATGTATATAAGGGTATGTTTTCAGAATGAGCCTGGGTTGGAAAAATCAGTTCCACTGTTAGGGAACCGACTGTTTTAACCCAAAAATGACCAGACTGTCAGATGAAGAAGAAAAGAAAGTTTACTGAAGATAGTTTGCAGTTTCATCAGCAGAAGCCAGCTTCAACACTCGCACAGAATTCGTAGGCTGCTTTTCTTACAATCTCAAAACAACAACAGTTATTACTGTATGCGTCATACATATAGGTGTTTTAACCTGATTGGTTAAAACACAGATAGACAATTTCCAAAGAGTTACGCAGAGGTGGGGTCATATCTTCTTCCAAGATAGGATAGAGACAGGAGTCACGGTCCAGACTATTCAGAGCTGACCCCGGACCTTTAAAAATGATCCACAAACGAATAGAACACGCACACACAAAGTACAATCTATTTCATACTCAAGGCTGTTTCTTGTACTCTCAGCCGTCTTATCAAAACTGGTACAGTCAACATCCAAACTGGCAGCTCGATACTACACAGATAGTATTTCTTGCATACAAAGGAATTTACTTAACAATAGACGTGTAACAATTTATCGTGGTACAATTTATTTCAATGCAAAAATGTCACAATATGCATCGTGGCGTTATGACAATTTTATTGGGATATGACATCTTTATTCTCTTACTGGTTGAGCTGTTTGCACATAAGCTACATTCCACCTGCTGTCACATGCACAACAGTAGCAGGCCAATTTGAGTGCAGCTGAAATAGAGCATGCCCCATCCTCTTATAAGTCCAACATCAGGCAACATTTGGTCACTGGAGAGGACGGTAACAAGAAAACAGACAAAACACAAACTATGTGTAAACACTGTAAAAAATGCTGTCATACAAAGCTGCGAACACAATAAATATGATGTGCCATTTAAACCATCACCACAGAGACAAAGTGCAATCAAGTGTTAAGTGTCTCACTTAAGTGCCAAAGCTGAAGAAATAACGAGATGCACAGGAGTTGCATGGTTGACAAAGTAGGATTTTGCTAATTGAATATAAATAAACTACTATAAAATATTGCGATACATATCGTATCGTGAACATCATATTGTGATAGACATCATATCGTGAGCTGAGTGTATCGTTACATCCCTACTTAACAAGAATTAACATAAAATGGCAAGTAACTCAGGAAACAGTTGTTTCCAATCCATCAAGAGTCCAGTTTCACTAAAGAGGTCTCCATGACCTCTGACCTGGCTTGGTAGATCCTGAGGAAAAAAATCATTTGGCATACAGTAAAAGTTTTATTCTGAAAGGGGATGACACAAAGGTCATCAAAATCTAGGCCCTTAAATATTCAACTTTATTAATAATCATAAAGACATAACAAAGGATATGTGTTACTCCATCACGGAGCGGACATCCGTCAGGAAACCCAAGCCTTCACCACCCTCAATTTTCTCAGTTTCATGCCACAATAGGCAAGAAAAAGCTACTGCAGCTTTAATACCTATTTGTTTTTTTACATATGCACAATTAAATGCATATATAAAGATAACATAAGAAAAAAAAATGCAATTACAAAATAACATAAATTTTCATTTCTTAGCACCATCCCCATTACCCAACCTCCCAGATTGCAACATCAAGCAGCATAACGAGCTGTTTTAACATCTAAATATCAATGGAAGTGAACAAGACCGGAAGACTTGCGCCAAAAATATTCTATTGGCTGCGCCTGCTCATACATGAAGAATAAGGTCAATACAATCGTCCTCCACTTTGCATCGGACTGCCAATAAGATTGTCTGGGTTTATTCTGCGATAATAATGTCCTGGATTGTCTTTAACCCCAACTTAATGCAAACCAATCCTTTGCTTACCCCTTACTATATTGTAAATAATATTCAGTTTCTTTCACTGACCAATCTTTCCACTTCAAAAGACCTCAGGAGCTAAAAAAGATCATCTTTTTTAATGTCCTACTGATTAAAAAAGCCGCCTAAATCTTCAATGGCCTGAGAGTCAGTAAATTAACTGTATTTTTTGGATAAACTATCCCTTTAAGTGTCAAAAAAGTTTTATTCAAATACCCCTATCAGTTTTAGCCCACAGAGGGCAGTGTTGGACCAGTGTCAGTGAACCATCCCAGCAGAAATCCCTTTGTTATTATCCCTTGTTGACAGTGACTGCACAGGTCATGATCTCATGCCTGCCTGACCTCACACTGTTAATCTAGAGCCGTGAAGCAGATTTCACAAATGTAACACCACCTAGCAACAACGACAGACCAGCTGGGCACAATAAAAGCCCATGCCAACCCCTGTAATGTGCTGATTGCAAAATTCAAAGAATGATGTACGCAGAACAGACATATAAGGGGTAAGCAACAGTTAGCATACAGATGAAGAGTCACGGTAAAGGTATGAACGGCTTCACACCGTCCTCAGACAACCGCCATCCCACCCCATAGCACAGATGCTGGACATTTCAGATGCTCCGTGAGGAATTAGACAATATCATCGAGCAAAGCTGGCTCCGATGTTTTCATTACCCGTCACGTGTGGCTACATACTGAATCTGTAGTTTACTTAAAGGGTTGTAACATACTCAATGACTGGACAACTTAAGGCAGTATTTACTCTATTAGCACAGCATACAGGAATGTTGCGTATCCTGATCAGCTTACTGGAAAACAATCGGACAGAAGTTCAGAGGCCACGGCTAAAGGAGCAGGGGAACATAGAGGTCCGGCGTAACTGTCACACAGGCCATGCGACTGTAAACACCCAGAGTTACGAGGTGACATGTTTCCTGACGGCATTCAAATGTGGCACTCTGCTGCAAGCGCACAGTAAATCGATCAATTCAAGTAATCACCTGTCAGAAAGCAAAACAACATGCTTAGAAAACAGTCGTGTCAGGATCATCTACGTTAATTGTTTTCCAAACAGAGAAGCCAATCAATGGAAAAAAAGGCACTCTTGACCTTTTTTTTAAATAGTTATCCAGTATTTAATACCGGTTGAAACAAATTCTGAAACTTCCCAGAGGGTAAATGTAATATCTACTCATATTTAGTGAAATGTTTTAATTTTACTGTTTGATTAGTTCGCTGTTTGATCATATGCTAGGTTCACACCAAATTAAAATGTAAAGACAGCATGTAATTTTCGCCGCTAGACAGTGCGCATTCAAAACAAAGGCGTACTTTGATGTCTTCATTTCATCCTACGGGTCTCCTGCAGAAATCATGAATGAGCTAAAGTCAAAGACTATAGAATACACAACACATGTCACTCGTATAGTTTTGAATGGGGAAAAGTGTAACGGTCAATATGGCGAATGAAGCCCCGCCTATTAGGACAGGAGCCAATGATCGATCGCTATAGACTGACGTTTCTCCGGGGAGAAGTTCGGACCAGACGTGTGCTTTTACGACAGTTTGGTGATCAAGTTTGGTGATCAACAAACGCACTGGAATCTCAGAGAATACATGCTTCACAGATATAAGAAATTTATCCAAATAAAGCTCAAAATCTGTGCTTTTAAATGAACCAAGTGCACCTGAAAACAAAAGTTTTTTTGGTTTTGTAATCTGTGTGAAACGGACGCGAGGTACAGTCCGTCCTAGAACTAAACTAGATATTGAGGGTGTGTGGTGTCATTAGCATGGCGAGCCAGGACACGATCTGTGTCACTAGTTAAAACCACTTATTTCTCTGGATTTGAACATTCTTCCAAACATACAGGCAGGGTGCGAATTACAGGGGGGTTTGGGGGGTATTGACCCCCCCCCTAATTAATGCTTGATCCCTCTGAAGGACGTCAAAACAACATGTATAAGGGGGTCAGTCCTTTAAATAGTGAGAAATAGTTTGCTCTGATCTGTATCTTAAATAATATTTATAATTAAAATAATAGGGCGTCACGGTGGCGCAGTAAGTAGCACAATCGCCTCACAGCAAGAAGGTCGCTGGTTCGAGCCCCGGCTGGGTCAGTTGGCATTTCTGTGTGGAGTTTGCTTGTTCGCGTGGGTTTCCTCCGGGTGCTCCGGTTTCCCCCACAAGTCCAAAGACATGCGCTATAGGTGAATTGGGTAAACTAAATTGTCTATAGTGAATGAGTGTGTATGGCTGTTTCCCAGTGATGGGTTGCAGCTGGAAGGGCATCCGCTGCGTAAAACATATGCTGGATAAGTTGGCGGTTCATTTCGCTGTGGCGACCCCAGATTAATAAAGGGACTAAGCCGAAAAGAAAATGAATGAATGAATAATAGATAATATAAACATACATTTGACCACCCCTATAACGGTTCATAGCATTGTGAACACAAAATCGTGCCAATCAGTCTATGCAAGAGAAAAAAAAAATCATTGAAAAGTCGGAAACCGGCAGATCTACAGCTCCGAAAGACACTTTTACATGTTTAAAAGACACTTTTCTTGTAAAATAGCTGTTTGCTTCTACATACAGCCTAAAAGTAAAGTAAAATTGCTGCAGTTTGTAAAGTTTGACCTGCGATAACCTCTGAAATGGCAAATCAAAGTATACTGTACGTCAGAATACACTAAATATCTCTCAAAACTTAAATACGTTTTATTAATAAATTAGATGTAATTGAAATAAATACATACATTTGATTAACTGAAGTATGTCACAAACTAACATTATCGAAAAAGTTGACCCCCCTGATCGTCAATGTATAATTCGCAGCCTGCATACAGGGGTTGGACAATGAAACTGAAACACTGGCCGATTTAGTGTTGGAGGTTTCATGGCTAAATTTGTGCAGTCTGGTGGCCAATCTTCATTAATCGCACATTCCACCAGTAAGAGCAGAGTGTGGAGGTTTAATTAGCAGAGTAATAGCACAGTTTTGCTTAAAATATTGCAATGCACACATTATGGGTGGCAGAATTCAAAAGAGGACAAATTGTTGGTGCGCGTCTCGCTGACGCATCTGTGACCAAGTCAGCAAGGTTTTTTTATGTCAGCAAACCACGAAGATGGACGAACCATATCCAACTGTGGATGCAACAAGAGTGGTCCAGGGTTTCTACAGGTTTCATCGTGTCAAATTTAAGACTTTTTAAGACCATTATGAATGAAATTTCAGACTTACACAAGGCTAAACGCTTAGCCTTAAACGATTTTTTGTAATGGCCCAGTTAGAACATTTAAATGTTATTGTAAGGAAGATAATCAAGCCATATTGCTAAATAGAGTTAATAAATAAACTTTTGTTAAAACTTTTATTGAGATGGAACGTTTGATTGGAGGGGCTGCACGGTGGCGCAGTGGGTAGCACGTTCGCCTCACAGCAAGAAGGTCGCTCGTTCGAGTCCCGGCTGGGCCAGTTGGCATTTTGAGTTTGCACGTTCTCCCCGTGTTGGCGTGGGTTTTCTCCGGGTGCTCCAGTTTCCCCCACAAGTCCAAAGACATGCGCTATAGGTGAATTGAATAAACTAAATTGGCCGTAGTGTATGAGTGTGTATGGGTGTTTCCCAGTACTGCAGAAACACTTTGATTGACAATTCTCCCGTTGTAAGTGTCATCAGAGGGGGAAAGCCCCGCCCATTAGTGACGATTTCTCCTTGTTTTTGAATCTGCTACTATGCTGACATAGGCATTTGTAGCACCTCCCTCTTTTGAAAAACTCATTTGAATTTAAAGCAACAGTCCCAAAAATGACACAATTAGGATCAAAGCCTAAAGTGGGCAGTTTTAATGAGTTATAAAACATTATTTGTGAGGTCATTTGAGCTGAAACGTCACATACACACTCTAGGGACATCAGAGACTTATTTCAGATTTTGTAAAAAGGGACATAATAGGTCCACTTAAACAACACTTAGGGAACATTTTATTCTGTTACTGTCACATTTTAGTATATTAGACATTCAGTTTATTATAAATGATACAACTGTAGTGTAGTGGAAAATTAATGGAATATGCTTGAAATGTACCTACAAACGTAGCTGACATTTTTAGTAACTGGAATGTGTCACACAAGCTTAACGGAAGAAGGTAAAGGGTTAACTGGATCACAGCCTAAACTTTAAAAAAAGCATACACAAATACCCTGGGGATGGGAAAAGATGATTTAATAACATAAACAACGCTCCATACCGTAATTTGTCAGCCTCTGACAGACTAATAAACCTCACATCTCAGCGTCACATTACACACACATTCACACAGACCATTTAAATCTCCGCACTTCTGGAAAGACCCAGATTATCACCTCACCAAACCAAACAGAGCTTCAGTCTCCATCTGATCCCACTGGTCCTCAAGTCTGACTTGAAGACAGCAGTCAGGGTTATCATTTCAGCCAGAGAGGATATCAGAGGAACCGACTCAATGATTATAGACGAAAGAAAAGAAAACACAGAGCAGCAACGCAAGCTGGACAAACACCCAGAGGTCCAGCATGGGGTCGAGTCCCAAGAGAAGCAGATGAACGGCGATGTCCCGTTAAACTCCTCCATCAATGACAAAACAAAACGAGCCGAGCTGGATTGGACGGTTCCCATGGTTGTGCATCTGCCCATTGCAGTCCTGAACCATGAGCAGGCCTTTCCCTTCCTGAACACCACACTCGCTGACCTGGGCATTGAAGAGTGAGTTCAAACACACTTCTGCTTTTCTGTTTGGGGTCCTGACTCATTATTTCTTTCAAAAAGTTTCATTTTTTACGGTTAAAATTAGGGTTAGTTATTATTTGAATCATTTTGTCGTGGGTCACAAGATGTTACAGTCTATAACAGTGTATTTTCTTGTTTTCCGAATTAGTGTTTTTCTCCACCATGTATTGTGTAATCAAAATGTTCCGTTTGGTAATATTTCCTTTCTTTTAATTATAAAAGTCCTGAGTACTCATTTTCCCTAAATCTGTAAGTTTTTTTTTAGTTTTTTTTTTTTTTAACTATTACCATACTATTATTTACCTTAAAATTTTTCTTTAAACTTTAAACTGAATGATCTCCCACACTAAATTGCCCTCAGTGATGAGATCCGAAGCACCGACAGTTATATTTGCTCACACTGAGAAAATATCAGGATCTTAAAAGTTCCAATACCAAGAGTCAAACTGTTACCATGTTATCAAAAAAAAAACCACCCAGAATTTATCACAGATCACACACTGGGCTGTTTAATAGTCGTTGTTTTATTCATGCCATGTACAGTACTTGTAGCATTTATTCCAGTAAAAGTGGAAAAATTGTCAATTATGTTACTGTCAAACTCCTGTTACTGAAGTAACAGTTGACTAATACTTTAAGGAAATATGAAACCTTTATTATCATGAAACCAGTATTCAGAATGGATTATAAGGATGTTCTAAATGTATTATGCCTGAATATAAACAATATTACAGTGTGCTGTATCATCTCAAGAATAATTGAATAATAACAGTGAACATAACTTCATTCATTCATTTTCTTTTCGGCTTAGTCCCTTTATTCATCTGGGGTCGCCACAGCAGAATGAACCGCCAACTTTTCCAGCATATGTTTTACGCAGCGGATGCCCTTCCAGCTGAAACCCATCACTGGGAAACACCCATACACTCTCGTTCACACACATACACTATGGACAACATATAACATATGTTACAACGTAAAACATATGCTGGATAAGTTGGCGGTTCATTCCGCTGTGGCGACCCCTGGTAAATAAAGGGACTAAGCCAACAAGAAAATGAATGAATGAATGAGAGACTAGAGTCTGGCAATAACTAAACTGTTAAAGTCTGCAAAAACCGGAAGCTTTTCACAGTTCCTAGAGAAAAGAAATATTAAATGAGAAAGCAGTGGGCGTGGCTTGTGTTTTTCTGCAAGCTGATTGGATGTGGTTAAGTAGGCATTTCATTTTTAAAGTTTGGGAAAAGGGTTTGGGGAGAGTTATTACAACCCAATGTTGCGTTCACACCAGACGCGGATGAAGCATCAAGCGCGAGTGATTTACATGTTAAGTCAATGCAAAGAAGCGATTAGACATCCTGCGGTGCAATTTGCGCGAATGAGGTGGCGTGAGTTGAGCTTTTTGCGCATTTGATGCACGTATCGCGCGAATCGCTCGAGTGGGAAAATCTGAACTTCAGCGGACATTCGCTCCGCGTTAACCAACCAGGAGCTTGCTCTTGTAGGGGGGTGATTATGACGTAGTGCCTGTTGTTGGTGTCCGAAGGGGAAATCCTCCTGCTGAAACCAATCAAACTGGGCTCGGTTCAGTCTGAAGCACCGCTGAAAGCTTCCATCATCCAGGTACAGTTTCTGGAGGAGTTGATGAACTCCGAGAGCTGGGTGCACCTCTGAAATCAGGATCTAGTGGACTCACACACGGCGCCGAATGAATCTACGCTGTTTTTCAGCCTTCCTAAAGCACATAGCTACTTTCTCAATAAAATCCATGTTAGCCATTTAGCAACGAAGCTAGAGTCACCGGGCAGACAGAAGCCCCACCCATGACGCGAACACGCAAATCTATTGAAGTGAATTTGACACTCAAAGCGAGTAAACTCAATGTTCACACGTCTATTTACACGCGAATATCGTGATTTATTCACGCGTGCCGCATCTGGTGTGAACACAGCATAACAGACACTTCCTCTTCACCATTTCTGTTTGTTGTCATAACACTGGCAAAACTGACAGTTGGATGGGCGTGGATAAGTATGTTAGCCACGCCCAATACCTCAGACAGACCTAATCTGAGAATTTATCCGAAAACAAACAGGAAGTGCATTTTCTGATTTCAATTAATGATTACAAGGGCAATCTATTTTTTTTTTTTCTTAATGACATGCAGAGACGAATTGTTCACCACAAAACTAGCAATGTGAGCTAACAACATCAGAATGGTTAGTTTTGATTTCACATGTACTTTAAAATCAAATATGCTTCCAATAAGATAGCGAACATTTTGAATTTCAAACGATATTTCCCATTATAGACTCCTCCATGTGTTGAATTGTGGGTGACTCTTGGCTGTTCTCAGATCAGCGGTGAAGGAGCGTGTGGTGTGGGTGGACTCGAAGCGCACGCAGGTGAAGGGAAAGTCTGGGAAGCTGAAGGAGAAAGAGGTGACGCTTCTGGAGATGCGGGTGAAGGCGCAGCATCCTGGAGAACGGCAGAGTCAGGAGGTGATTTACAGCACCGAGTCCCACACTGACCGCTCCTTCTGCAGAAGCGGAGTGGACATCCAGCCGTGGAGGCACACACAGTCAGGTGAGGAGATGCAGTAGCTCAGGTTTTTTGGCCAAATTGCATTAAGTTTTATTATTCTGCTGAATTTAATGAGATGATGATACTGATACTACAAGAAGTTATCGTATTTAATTAATTTAAATAAGCCATAAATACTTGTACATTACTTATGAAAAAACAAACATTACAGAAAATGCTATTTCAATGAAGTTACAATATTAGATTTTTTTTTTACTACTTAAATGAACTTTATCCTACCTTGTTTTATTTGTTAACTATTTATTTATCATTTTAATATTTTGTTATTCATTTATCTAATTTATTCTAAATTGTATCTCTTGGTTAAAGATGGAAAACGTTCTAAAATGCTTTATTGTAGCTGAATTTTCTTACAACACAGAAACCTTGCATTTTAACAGGGGTGTGTTTTTATATCCACTGTATATACACTACCTGTCAAAAGTCTTGTTGCCTATCCAAGTTTTAGGAACAACAAATAATAACTTGACTTCTAGTTGATCACTTGGTATCAGAAGTGGCTTATATGGAAGGCAAAGACCTTTAGATTACGCTTATTTTACCAACATAAAATATGATCATGCCTTGATTTTTAAGTATTTAATTAGGACAGTAAGGTCTGACTTTGCTTAGACAAAAGTCTTGCCACTTAACAGAAATAATGTACAGTATAGAATATAAAGTCATGGTGCAGTGGAAAAAGAATTAATATTGTGTATGACTCCCATGAGCTTGGACGACTGCATCCATACATCTCTGCAATGACTCAAATAACTTATTAATAAAGTCGTCTGGAATGGCAAAAAAAGCGTTCTTGCAGGACTCCCAGAGTTCATCCAGATTCTTTGGATTCATCATCAATGCCTCCTCCATCTTACCCCAGACATGCTCAATAATGTTCATGTCTGGTGACTGGGCTGGCCAATCCTGGAGCACCTTGACCTACTTTGTTTTTAGGAACTTTGACGTGGAGGCTGAAGTATGAGAAGGAGCGCTATACTGCTGAAGAATTTGCCCTCTCCTGTGGTTTGTAATGTAATGGGCAGCACAAATGTCTTGATACCTCAGGCTGTTGATGTTGCCATCCACTCTGCAGATCTCTTGCACGCCCCAATACTGAATGTAACCCCAAACCATGGTTATTCAATCACCAAACTTCACTGATTTCTGTGAGAATCTTGGGTCCATGCGGGTTCCAATAGGTCTTCTGCAGTATTTGTGATGATTGGGATGCAGTTCAACAGACAATTCATCGGAAAAATCTACCTTCTGCCACTTTTCCAAATGACCAACTAGAAGTTAAGTTATTGTTTGTTGCTCTTACAACTGGGATCGATGACAAGACTTTTGTCAGGTAGTGTATATCCATGCCTAATATCCGATGGCCAGAAAGGGATACATTTTTTGTAAATTGTTAAAATATTGGCATCTGTGATGCAGCAAGTCCAGAAACTGTTGTGTACACCATGATTGTATATAAAATTCACTTTCAAGAGTTCCCACTTAGATATGCTTTAGCGTGAATAGCAGGTTTGGCATGCTGGCCCGGGAGAGAACCCTGAGCTCGAAGATAATTGAGCTCAAGGCTCCCGCCCAGTCAAGTAAGCATATAAAGGGGTTCGAGATCAGGTAGGTCTCGAGAGCTACCCTTAGAAAAGGGAGGAAAAAAGGTGGAGATGGGGTGGAAGGGGGGATTCTTCCGAAATGAAGATAGATCGGTAGAGGAAATCGGTTTATTTATTGTGAGCTTGAATCGATCTGATTGGATTAATACTGATTACCTATGAGTAACCAGTCGTGCTCAATCATATCACGTGCTCCTCTCGAAATTAGTTTGTGAAACTTCACTTAATGCGTGATACGACTAAAATGTGGTCATAAACAAATATTTTCTCAATTCAAATGAGTAGCGGCTTGGACCCGCCCGGAAACATTATTCCATACGTCACGACTTAGCAAGCGCATAGCATTATCTAATGATAATCTGTTTACATTTAATATTTTTTAATAGTTTTTTTATTTTCAGTTTCATATTTATTGATGTGATTTAATACTTTTTAAAATGTACTACTCAATTTAGTGTTTTGTTGGAAATTAGTTAAAAAAAAATTATGAATAACAAACAATGTAGAAGTGATTTGTACAGTCTGATTATTTGTGTACAGGCATATTAATCCAGAGATTAGGAGAACATTCTGGGAACGTTCTGTTTACTTAAAGAAAATTTTCTTAGAAATCCAACCAACTTTAGAAGACTAACCTTCGTTCGAAATGAGCCAACAGAATGTTTTCTGGGATATGCAAATGAAAAAGAGTGCACATTTAAGATCAGGCCCATAGCCAGGGTGGTTCGAAAGACCCACCCCCTCACTGACAAAGTCCAGAATTTGGCCCCTATATGAGCTCATTTGTCCCATTTTTGACAGTATGCCATCATAAATTGTGAAAATAACCGACAGAAGAAGGCTTTAAGACAAATTAAATTTTTAATTATTCAAATTTACCAATTCTGACTGAGGAAATGAGCTGGCTAGTTTATTTACCTACAGGCTGCAGTTTTTAACATGTTTTTTAGTTGTTTTTTAATAACTTTTAACAGATTCCTAATTGTTTTTTTAATGATGCATGATAATAAATTTGTATTTTAAAAATAAGTCTATTTTCATACTTCTTTATTAACATATATATTTTTTTATTCTAATCTCATAACATTATTTTAAAAATCTAATAACTTACAGTTTAAATGCACATTTCTAAATAAACACTTTGTGGTAAAATAGTATGGTAAGTACTTTGACAAAAGTTTTTTGTTGCATCAAAAAGTGTGGTTATAATCAGAATCCGACAAGCTAAAATGTCACTAAAATGCAGCATTTGAACCTCATAACTGAATAGAAATTGAGGAGAATAACTGCAAGAAGCTCCACTTTCTGAGAAAAAGAACCACCCCTTTCTATAGGCTGGCTATGGGCCTGAAGCTGGTTTGCGAGATCAGTTATTTGTGAGATTGCATTTATTTTAAGCCAAATGGAATGTATAACAAATCATTTTAAATTTACAATTTTATTTTATTTTTTTAATATATGAATACAGATATTATTATGAAGATCAAATCTCATCAAGTTCATAGCATTGCTGTCCATTAAGATTGAATTTCACTACCTTTCGATGGCCAGATAAACTAAAAGAGCATTTTGTCAGGATCTGGCTTCATTTTCTTCTGGCAGTTCCTCCATCAAATCCTTAAAGCCAAGTTTTCCAAGAGGTTCCTTTGTCATTAACTGTCTGTAAATGAAGAAAAACGTTTTATAATTAACTTGGTTCCTAATTTATATGAACTTATTGTTAGAGGTTAAAGAAAAGAAAACGCTCACCTGTCCATTCTGCACTCCAGATACTCCTTTGATTCTGACCGACATCGCGAGTTGTCAAAATGATTGTCTCTTAGGCACTGCATATATATCTCTTTGAATGATTTACATTCACCTGCGTACACAAAACTATTACTTGGAAAATGAATATGAAAATGAATGTGACAATGATGGACGTCCACAAACACTCTTACCGAAGTGATCCAAGGGAAACGCTCCTTTGTCTGGTGGACGCGGTCGGAACGACTTGTTTCCAAAGTTCATCGCTGTTGACATTGTTTTCTAATATAATGTCTTTCTGCTGATTAGTTGGAAAAGAGGTACACTTTCTTCCTCTTCTTCTAATTTTACGGTTGTTGGCATCCAGCGTTTTGGTGCATTACCGCCTCCTTCAGCTCCGGAGTGTGGATCAGAGGTTAGGTTTACAGCTAAATCACTTTTCCTCCCTCTTCCCTCCCTTTCTTTCTCTCTCTCTCTCACACCCCAACTCAGCCCTACCCCTTAGTATTCATATTATTAATAATAATAACAACATCAACAACCACAATACTACTACCACTACTTCTAGTACTACTTTTGATACTAATAGTCATATTTAAGGGACATTCTACCAGAATCGTACGGAACATTTATAAAACATGTGACAGGGCCTGACTTAAGCTTGTCGTCCTCCAGAATATCATACAAAAACAAGCATAAAACCATAGGATTCAATGATAGAAGGCATCCTTGATCACTGTCAGCTTCTCCTCCATCAAACGATGTCACTTTCGAGTCACAGCCTTAAAGGTGTACTGCGCGCATTTAATGTTAATTGAATGCAAATGTGACAGGACTGACCGAAACATGGGGACAATTGTACATTTATTTGTATTATATATTTGTAGAATTTATTTATAATTTCATGTTTTTCATCAATTGATGTGAATGACAACTTAAACGTTGCTATTACTGAAGTTTTTTTTCTTTCTAAATAAGTTTTTAGCATAACACAACTATTAAAGCTGTAGGTTCAATTGGGCTGAGGACAAGGACAATGACAGGGTTTGTACATTTTTAAAGTGTTTTTAATAAAGAACAAAAAGCTGAGAACCAAATGCATGACATTTTCCTTTACAGAACAACTCACAGACATCAACCATCAGTCCATTTCACAAATTGTTGGGATGAAATACTATTTATTCACTGTATTTATGTCAGGGACAGATAATGTACACTTCTGGTAGAATGTCCCTTAACTCTCTTTCCCTTTGCCTTCTATTTTTAATTAAAAATTATTTATTTTATATCCTAAAACACCAGTTGAATTCTCTGTACCCTGTCCTTTGTACTCAGTAAACCTTTTAAGGTTATTTCCTGAATCCCTAATCTCCCATAGTTCATTTCCTCCCTCTGTGCTTCATACCTGTTGCATTTTAGAATGACGTTCTACTGACTCTTCTTCACTACAGCCCTCACACAGTCAAGTGTCCTGCTTCCCTATTAATTGAAGTGTTTTATTTAATAAACAATGTCCCAGTCTTAATCTAGTTATCACTATTCCTTCTCTTCGGTTACCACTACTGACTTTTTTGTGTTTAACAACCTGTTGAATTTTCTCTCTTCTACCTCTCCTGCCACTTTTGATTTATTCTTCCCTATATCAGACTTTTCTCCTCTGCTTTACAAACCCTTATTTGCATTTCTACATTGTCTTTTGTTAACACCCTTTTTGCTAATCTGTCAGCCATTTCATGTCCCCTTATCTCTACATGACCTGGAACCCATATAAACTTCACCTCCTTTCCCTGACTTGTTATTGTTGTTATACACTGGAGTACTGCAAACAAAATATCTTGTCGACTTCTTGAAGGAAATGACCTTTGACTAGCAAGAGCTGATGCAGAGTCTGAACATACCAAGACTTTGTCCTGCTCTGTCATTTCATCCCATCTTAATGCTACTAACATAGCTAGCATCTCCACTGTGTAAACCCCTACATAATCAGATAATAATAATTCCTTACATTTATATAGCGCTTTTCTAGACACTCAAAGCGCTTTACACATTGGGGGAAATCTCCAATCTCCAGCATCCACCTGGATGACGCAACGGCAGCCATATTGCGCCAGACCGCACACCCCACACCAGCTGATTGGTGGAGAGGAGACAGAGTGATGAAGCCAATTGTCGTATGGGGATGGTTAGGAGGCCATAATGGACAGAGGCCAGTGGGCAGATTTGGCCAGGACACCGGGGTTAAACCCCTACTCTTTTTCGAAGGACATCCTGGGATTTTTTACGACCACAGAGAATCAGGACAACGGTTTAACGTCTCATCCGAAAGACGGCGCTCACTGACAGTATAGAGTCCCCATCAGTATACTGGGGCATTAGGACCCACACAGACCGCAAGTTGAGCACCCCCTGCTGGCCTCACTAACACCACTTCCGGCAGTAACCTAGCTTTCCCATGTGGTCTCCCATCCAGGTACTGACCGGGCGCAGCCCTGCTTAGCTTCAGTGGGCAACCGTGTGAGAGTTGCAGATAGCTAGCTGCTCTCTAGCTGAAGATGCTTTTCTATTTACTCCTTTTGTCCGCCATGACTACCCCCAATTCAGTTACTCCAGTTTCTGGGTTCTTTGCCCCATCTTGTACTCTTTATATTTTTCTTCAACCCTTGGAGAGGACACTTTGATTCAAGCTGTGAGTTAAGCAAAAATCACAAAGGCTGAAAAACAGCGTAGATTCATTCGGTGCGGTGTCTGAGTCCACTAGATCCTGATTTCAGAGGTGGACCCAGCTCTCGGAGTTCATCAACTCCTCCTGGATGATGGAAGCTTTCAGCGGTGCTTCCGACTGAGCCGAGCCCAGTTTGATGAACTGTTGTCCGGTGTCGGCAGGAGGATTTTCCCTCGGGACACCAACAACAGGCACTACGTCATAATCACGCCCCTTCAAGAGCAAGCTCCTGATTGGTTAACACGGCGGGAATGTCCACTGAAGTTCAAATTTTTCAACTCGAGCGATCTATGCGATTCGCGCATTAAGCGCGCCGCTTCATTCGCTTTGCATTGACTTAACATGTAAATCACACGCGCTTGACGCTTCATCCGTGTCTGGTGTGAATGGGTAAACTGGTGTGAACGGGCTGTGTGGGCTGTATATACGCGCGCGGTTTTATTTAAATGTATTTTATGATAATATGTAGGCACATTTATAAAACATACAGTACGTGTTTTAAAACTTTTACAACAAATGTAAAGCAAAACAAATGTATTTCCCATGGGAAAACTACTATATACAAATGTGTGGTTTTTTTTACATATGTTTATAATATATAGCGTGGTTTATCATATAATAAATCGAGAGAGTAAATCTTTGTCATGGACCATATTTATAAAAACAAGCTTGAAAAGTTGTCATTAGCAGGGTGGTTGTGGTGACGTAACAGGCGAGCGCCATGAAGTCAGTGTAGTCCGTTTATAGCCTAATGTTCTTGCGTTTGCATTTAGGATCCAAAAATAATAAAAGTTATATTATCTATATATATATGTAGTATGGGGATATATATTATATTACCTATGGGTATTTTATCGATTGAACCAGTTTTATGCTAGCAGGCTATGCATTCATTTTAATCAAAAACTGATTTATTTATTTGAATATTTTTTGTAAATCATTTTTATTAACTTAATATTTTTCTCCTAACATTTCCACTGACCTCCTAACACTCTCTTGCAGCCCCCTGTTATCACCGGTTTAAAAATGCACACACATTTACAGACACTATAGCATTAGAGCAGTAAGTATCAATGCATCTGCACCTAGAGGCCTATACACAAACAGGACAGTTTGCTGGATTTTGCAGCTGAAAGCACATTAAGATGCTGGTTTCTCTAATGGCTTTTGGCTGCTTAAGATTGATTTGATCTGGGCTTGTACTTCATTTACTAAATCATTCTGAGAAATGATAAGTGTCTGCATGCATTAAACTTTCTTATGCTACAGGGATAGTGAACGCGTGATTCTGATTGGCTGATGAACATTCCAATCGCTTTCAAGTAACTGCACGGCTAAAGTAGTTCTAGGTGGGTCTTGACCGCATTACAGATCCATATCCCTACGCTGAATGATTTCAGTTATTTTATAGTCTACAACGGTCAAGAATCAAAACTAGTCAAAATAGGCTTTTGACGAGATGTGATCAGATTTATACACACAGGAGCAGTTTGAAGGACAAAAACCTGTGTCTTTAGGTGTGGTAACCGTAGTATAAGTGGAATATGCCTCCAATTTGTAGAACTATTAGAAAACAATGCACTCTGCTTTACGTCGAGCCGCAATATCACCTTAGGTGTGCGTTACAGTCTAATAATTCAACGACTCCTAGTCAATTACTCCTTACAGAACACAAAATACAACATCTGAACAGTGTATTTAGGTGTGGTAACCGTAGTATAAGTGGAACATGCCTCTGATTTGTGGAACTATTAGAAAACAATGCACTCTGCTTCACGTCAGGCCACATTACCACCTCACACACTGCGTTATTGACTAATAATTCAACGGCCTGTCATCAATTACTCTTTACAGAACACACAAGATACATATGAATTGTGTCTTCAGGTGTGGTAACTGTATTTTAGGTAGAATATATGATTCTGGTTTGTGGAATTATTAGAAAACTATGCACTCTGCTTGCCGTTGGGCCGCATTGCCAACTCAGGTGTGAGTTATTTTCTAATAATTCAATGACCCGTCATCAATTACTCTAAAACACACAAAATACAACATCAGAACTGTGTCTTTAGGTGTGGTAACTGTAGTATAAGTGTAATATATGACTCTGGTTTGTTTTAGTATTAAAGGTTTCAATTAAAGGGATAGTGCAACCAAAAATTGTCTGCTGTGATTGGAGGATGCTGCGATTGGTCAGGTCTAGGCCAAAGAATGAGGTCAGCTGACTTCCTGAATATACTGAATGACCATCAATGAATTTTTTTTCCACGATGACACAAGCATATTCTAAAATGACAATGCTTGGATTCATCAGGCTCAAATTGTCCAGACCTTAACCCTATTGAGAATCTTTGGGATGAGCTGGAGAAGACTTTGCACAGCAGTCTGACTCTCCCATCCTCAATACAAAATCTTGGTAAAAAAAAAAAAAAAGGTTATGCATATCTGGAAGGGAATAAATGTTGTGACATTGCAGAAGCATACTGAAATGATGCCCTTGCGAATGTGGCCAAAAGTTTTGAGAATTACATAAATATTGGTAATTGGAAAAGTTGCTGCTTAAGTTTTTATAATAGCAATTTGCATATACTCCAGAATGTTATGAAGAGTGATCAGATGAATTGCATAGTCCTTCTTTGCCATGAAAATTAACTTAATCCTGAAAAAAACTTTCCACTGCATTTCATTGCTGTCATTAAAGGAGCTGCTGAGATCATTTCAGTAATCGTCTTGTTAACTCAGGTGAGAATGTTGACGAGCACAAGGCTGGAGATCATTATGTCAGGCTGATTGGGTTAGAATGGCAGACTTGACATGTTAAAAGGAGGACTGTGCTTGAAATCATTGTTCTTCCATTGTTAACTATGGTGACCTGCAAAGAAATGCGTGCAGCCATCATTGCGTTGCATAAAAATGGCTTCACAGGCAAGGATATTGTGGCTACTAAGATTGCACCTAAATCAACAATTTATAGGATCATCAAGAACTTCAAGGAAAGAGGTTCAATTCTTGTTAAGAAGGCTTCAGGGCGTCCAAGAAAGTCCAGCAAGCGCCAGGATCGTCTCCTAAAGAGGATTCAGCTGCTGGATCGGAGTGCCACCAGTGCAGAGCTTGCTCAGGAATGGCAGCAGGCAGGTGTGAGCGCATCTGCACGCACAGTGAGGCAAAGACTTTTGGAAGATGGCCTGGTGTCAAGAAGGACAGCAAAGAAGCCACTTCTCTCCAAAAAAAACATCAGGGACAGATTGATCTTTTGCAAAAAGTATGGCGAATGGACTGCTGAGGACTGGGGCAAAGTCATATTCTCCGATGAAGCCCCTTTCCGATTGTTTGGGGCATCTGGAAAAAGGCTTGTCCGGAGAAGAAAAGGTGAGCGCTACCATCAGTCCTGTGTCATGCCAACAGTAAAGCATCCTGAGACCATTCATGTGTAGGGTTGCTTCTCATCCAAGGTAGTGGGCTCACTCACAATTTTGCCCAAAAACACAGCCATGAATAAAGAATGGTACTAAAACACCCTCCAACAGCAACTTCTTCCAACAATCCAACAATAGTTTGGTGAAGAACAATGCATTTTCCAGCACGATGGAGCACCGTGCCATAAGGCAAATGTGATATCTAAGTGGCTCGGGGACCAAAACGTTGAAATTTTGGGTCCATGGTTTGGAAACTCCCCAGATCTTAATCCCATTGAGAACTTGTGGTCAATCCTCAAGAGGCGGGTGGACAAACAAAAAAAAACACTAATTCTGACAAACTCCAAGAAGTGGTTATGAAAGAATGGGTTGCTATCAGTCAGGATTTGGCCCAGAAGTTGATTGAGAGCATGCCCAGTCGAATTGCAGAGGTCCTGAAAAAGAAGGGCCAACACTGCAAATACTGACTCTTTGCATAAATGTCATGTAATTGTCGATAAAAGCCTTTGAAACGTATGAAGTGCTTGTAATTATATTTCAGTACTTCACAGAAACAACTAAAACAAAGATCTAAAAGCAGTTTAGTAGCAAACTTTGTGAAAACTAATATTTGTGTCATTCTCAAAACTTTTGGCCACGACTGTAATCAAAGCTTAAGACCGTCCAATGAAATGTGTATGATTATTATTTTTTGGATGGACAGTGTATTTCATCTCCAAGCACAATTTCGAACGTTATTACTAGAGTCCGAATGAAGTGAATTTTATCAGCATTCTTTTTGTTGGTTTGCACTAGGCCGCAGTATGAAGGCTCGCAGTAATAAAACGGTCTATTCCTGACAGTAACTAACAGATGACATCTGCAGATCATTTTGGTGAGCTAACAGAGCGCTCACGGCTGCTGAGTGTGTTTGCAATTCGCACGCTCAGCACTCTCTCCAGTGAGTGAGTGAGAGTGTGTGTGTGGAGTGTTTGAAGTTCGCTCTCCCTCTTTCAACCTCAAAAGTCCTCAGGGTTTACGTGCTGAATTTGTCAAGGAATCTGAAGCAGACAAAAATAACTACAGCACTTTGATTTTTGTTATTTGGAAATCATAGAGAGAATTGTGGAAGCCAGCCATAAAACAGAGTTTACATCAAGAATTTGGATGAATCAAAAGTGGCATACTTTATATGATAATGATGACGAGAGGTTAATTCGTGAGACTTTTATCTCATAAAAACAATTATCGTATGTCCTCATAAAAATTGGTCAAAATGAAAGTTTGGCTTAATGTGACAAAATAAAGGCCTATTAGTATTGTACAGTATTAATTTTTTTACAATAATCTCAATTATGTTCCCTATTTTGATTTTACATGGCACCAATACAATACTATTTTTGTTAGTTAAACTGTTAAACGTGTGCATTTATTAGACATGCTTTTTGATTGGAAATATGTATTAGACCTCAGAAGGCCTCAGAAGAAATACAGTTGTTTTATACATTGTTATATACAGTATTATACTCAAAATAGTTTTTATTTTACGGCCTAAAATACTAAAAGTGTTTTTGTGTTGTTCTCAGCTGAAAATGAACTCCAGCCGGTGGAAATGACTCTGGCTTTGGACACACCATCTGAATCCAAGACCAAAGAGCAGAAGCCTCAAGAAAAACGAGACCTGCCAGGCGAGAAGTGAGTGGAAGACGTTTGACAGCAAGGCTAAAGCAATCTAACAGAAATAGAATTACCCAGAAGACTATTTGATTTCATCTTTTGGACGTTTATACTCTAATCTAAAGTCTATGTGCAACGCTGCTTTTGAAGGATTTTGACATTTGATGTGGTTGTACAACTAAAGATTTTTTATTAACAATCATTTAAAATTAGGTTTCAAGTTGTTGCTATTTTTGTATTTTGAAATAATCAGCATTTCAACTTTAGGTGTTGAAAATACTTTTACATGCATATAGAAAGCATATTGAATGCTAGTGTCTGATTTAATACATTTTGTGAAAATAACATTTGAAAATATGTGTGAAGTAATGTTCCAACGTCACTGAGTGTAACAGATATATTTATGTAAAAGTGAAAGATTATGCTTATTCTGACCTGCACTTATAATATAAATTTTTTGCTAGAAAAACTTTCTAGCAGTTGGATAATTTCTATTCTAAATACTGTATCCTTTCAGAAACTATTGTTAAACTGCTGAATGACAGTTTAGTGGGTGTCTATTGTAAATCCCCTTAAAAAAAGTCTTTATTTCTTTGCTTGAAATAAAACATGACATTCTAACGTACAAAAAGGTATTAAGCTCTTATTTGATGTGCTATTGTTATAATTTTCAGATCTTTGGGGTCTTTTCAGCATGTTTTCAACACTAATAATAAAAAGAAATATATTTGAATACCAAATCAGCCGATTAAAATGACTTCTGAAGGCACCTTTGCATCATAGGAATAAATTATTATTATATATAAGAATATATATATATAATAATTTAATTAAATAATTAATTGTGACCCCCAAACTTATGAACTAAATGTTGATGCTTGTTGACTATGAGGTATAAACTTAAAAATTAAACGCTACGAAACATAACAAAAAAGTTCTCATGATAGAAACTAAATTTACTCGTGATCTCGACATAACAAAAAGTTGTTTTCTCGTTATCACGACTTTTTATTTTTGCTTTTATTTATGTATTAATTATTATTATTATTATTATTAATACCTGGCCAATGTATGACCAGGTGACCTATTTTTTTCTGCTTACTCAAAGAGGATGGCCTAGACATGCATACAGTAGCTTCATATCGCATTATTTGCAGGCATTCACTTATTAAAGTAATTTTAAACAACTTGCGGAAAAGATTGCCTCTGATTTGTGGAATTATTAGAAAATAATGCACTCTGCTTTACGTCAGGCCGCATTATCACCTCAGGTGTGCGTTATTGTCTGATAATCCAATGACTCAATCAATTACTCCTTACAGAACACAAAATACAACATCTGAACAGTGTCTTTAGGTGGGGTAACCATAATACAAGTTGAATAATAAAAACAAAAAGCAAAAGCAGGATCTTCATCATTCTTCATAATCGAATTCATACATGCAACAACTTATTTTGCGCCATATAGAACTATGCTTAAAATGGCAACAGTTGAGGGAATATTATTGGAAATAATGATATATTATTATAAACATGAATATAATCATGAATGTACATTAAATCATGAGCAATGCCAGTTTGTGCTTATCATTATGGCTGTTCTGAACACCTTTAATGTGTTAAGTCTGCAATCATTCTCTCTCAGATCGCAGGGCTGGTGCAGACTCATTGCTGCTTTAGGCAAAACAGGCTCGTGTTGCACCTTCATACACAATCATTAAGTTACATGAGGAATATTCTGTTTTAAAGGCCGGAGTGTACATCTGAAAGTTTTCCGTGGCCATACATTGGGCAGGTATAAATAATAATAATAATAATTAATACATAAGCAAAAAATAAGTCATGATAACATGAAAACAACTTTTTGTTATGTCGAGATTACAAGATAATAAAAGTTGTGATCACGAGTAAACGAGAGAAAAAATATTTTAATGCATGGCCTTCCGTAAAAAACAGCATTTTCTATAATAATAAATGTGTCATTTTTAGGAAAGGCAGTGGACAAATGTAAAAGACAGAAACGACAGTCAACAATTCATAGAAATGTATTTCTTTCACCGCAAAAGCTTCACACTCAAATATTAAGCCGGAATATCATGGAATATCCAATATAGATGGGAAAGCAGAAGATTCATTGAGACGTCCAGAAAAATAACAAATGGAAAAAAGACAAAAAAAAAAGTGATGGAACAGAAGTGAACGTTTGCAGTAAATTAAGAGAAATCATCTCAACTTCTCTGCTGCAGAACAGAATGCTGCCGTTCAGCTAACCGAATCAGCCCATTTCTAACTTCATATATCTATTATCAGTTTGGCTGGCTTTCACGAGAGCGGGAAGGCCTTCTGGAAGCTGGATATTTAGAATAAGATGCGAGTGCTAGGACTGAGTGACAGCCATGGTCATTTTGTTTCTCTGCTCATCAGAAAGTGACATTACCGCACTTTGAAATTCCTGAGAGTGTTGCTGGGCTAAACCTCGGAGCAGAATCAGCAGGATGTTTTGGGTTTCTAAAGAAAAAGAAGAAATTCAACAATTATTAATCATTCTGAATGTCATTTTTAATAGACAATAGATAAGTCAAACTATTAGGATCAGTAAGAGTTTTTATTTTTTTTAAAGAAACATATTAAAGCAAAAAAAATTAAAAAAAACTGCATTTATTTGATCAAAAATACAATAAAAACTGTATTGAGGACTACTTTTACATGTGCATGAATAATGCAATCAGAGTAAGGGATAATCGCTCAAACACATTTAAATGAAATTTGCGCTGTTCATATTATTCCCTATGAATTGTGGAGAATTTTCTTACCGGCGTTATTCGCATTCCTCACTTTACAGCACAAATGATTTAGTAGGTGTTACTGACCTCTGTTTTAATTATTACCATCTAATGCAAAAGAGCAATTCCATGCAAATGTCAACCTTGCCATGAAAACAATTTAGTTTTTACCAAAATAGTGAAAAGTTTTTTTGTGTAGGCTTGTATTTTACTGTAAAAATACTCAAAAATGTTTTCAAACAATTATATTTGATTTACCAAAGTCACACAAGTGCCAATTTCACATCTGTCACATCCATAACGGAGAGGTGTCACATCCATAACCAAGCTTTTTCTTCATAAATGTAAAATGAAATAAAATCAATGATTTTTGATCTATAGAGAGCCAACTTGTATCCTTTTGATTAGCATTGTTTCTTTTGGGTTGTGCAGTTTAATTCACAGAATTTCATTAAGATGGTCCAAGTAAACACACTCATTGTGAATTATTGTTACAAATTAAAATAACTGTTTTGTTACTCAATGGAGTTTAAAATGTCATTTATTACTATGATTGAAAGCTGTCAGTGTCACATCATCCTTAATTTCTTATATGATCTGGATAATGATTTGATTACATTTTTAAAAATGATTATTATGATTATTCATTCATTCATTCCTTTTTCTTCGACTAAGTCCCTTATTTATCAGGGGCCGCCACAGTGGAATGAACCGCCAACTACTCTGGCATATGTTTTACGCAGCAGATGCCCTTCCAGCCGCAACCCAGTACTGGGAAACACCCATACACTCACATTCACACTTATACACTATGGCCAATTTAGTTTATTCAATTCACCTGAAGCGCATGTCTTTGGACTGTGGGGGAAACCGGAGCACCCGGAGGAAACCCACGCCAACACAGGGAGATCATGCAAACTCCACACAGAAATGCCAACTGGCCCAGCCGAGACTCAAACCAGCGACCTACTTGCTATGAGGCGACAGTGCTAACCACTGAGCCACCATGCCGCCAATTATTATTATTATTATTATTATTACCAGTGGTTAAAAATTTTTTTTTAAATGTTGGGCCACTTAGTATATTTGTAGAAACTTTGATACAGGGCCATTGAAAAATACAGTTTGTCAAATGTCAGTAAAAGACATCTATAATCTTAAATAAAAGGTTTTATTCCTAATAAAAAAGTAAATACAAAGCATGAAAAACTGCTTTTAATACTGATAATGATGAGAAACATTATTAATTATTGAGTAGGTTTCTGAGATTGATTTTTACCATTGGGTAAAGTTAAAATATATTACAATCTTGACTCACTTTAAAAAACAAATTAAAAAGTAACTAAATATGTTGCTCAGTTTCTTTAAAAAAAGTAATGTTTTAATGAGTATATGTTATTTTTGCTTTTGTTGTTGTTGCTGTGTGTAATATATTATATAGAATGTAATACATTACTTTTAAAAGTAACTTTACCCAACACTGTTGATTTCTGAAAAATGATATGACAATAAGAACTGAAGTAGTGATGCTGAGAAAGAAATACTTTATATTTTAAATTACATTTAATAAGAAAACTGTTATTTTAAAGGTGCAGTATGTAAGTTTGACACCCAGTGGTTGAACTATGTATTGCACTCCTGGTTCAAAACACACGCAAGCGCAGGTTGCCAGATTTATGACATCAACAGCGTGCCTGACTATCGAGCCTAAAGGCTAATTTAAGACTGATTTAAATCGTGTTCTAAATAAAAGAAACACGATAGAAGGAATATTTTCCATACTAAATGGAGTTTTTGTTCTAACCAACACCTCGAATTTATATTTTAGAAACGGCTTCTATTTCTTGCAGCTGAACAACAGGATAAACTGACAATGATCATCTCAGGTACACCTTATGTGCTTTATTCAGTGTTAAATGCTAATAATGTGAGTTTAAATGCCATTTTACATGACATTTATTGTCATACTACTAAAAGCAGCAGCAGATAGTTCACCTCAGATCTTAAAAATAAAATAAACCATTTGAAATTGAACAGTAGAACTGTGACTCAGTGCAAGCCAACACATATCAGTGATTCAGCATGTACATTTAATAATGTTAAAGAGGCTTAATATATGTCAATTAGGTTTTAAACCTAACCGCTTCATTGGAGCGCAGTGAGTGCACTAGTCTGTGCTTCTGAATGTTGTTGGGACACGGGGTTACAATAAAACCTGCTGTTATATGTTTACGTTCGTAATATTTATATTATTTTCTAATTAATAACCTCATGTGGAACTCCGAATCCGCATCTCATTTCGGAGGCTGCTACTGTCCACCGGAGGACGCATTTCGGTCATGGACGCATGCTTTGAGAGCCTTCATGACTGAATAAATGAAATACGCTGTTTTTCAGCAAGGCAACCCGGGGTGCTAAAATATAATTGGCTAAAGTGGCAGTGGGTGGGTTAAAAGAACCAAAACAAAGACAGACGTTCCGGCATGGAAAGCTCATTTTCAAAGCAGAATATCTGACTTTAGCATTATTTTTCAAATAAACAAGAATGGTCACTTGGCTTGTTTCTTAAATATCTGCAAACATATTATGATATTTGTATGCTTTAGAAGAGTCAAAAACTTACAAACGGCACCTTTAAATAGTAATAATGTTAAATTGTACCGTTTTTTATTTTTAGATTAAATAAATGCAGCCTTGAGCAGAATGGGCATCTTTTAAAAACAATCTTACTGATGCCAAACCTGTGCAGTGGTGTATAAAATAAATATTAAAAACATATCGACACTTCCTCACCAGTATCGACATCCTTAATGCCCAGCAGATGAGCTGCAGCACATATTATTGGCTTGAGCTGACTAACAACCTGTAGCAGTAAATGAAAGTCAGTCAGTCAATGATAGGACACAATTGAATAAGGAGCTGCGAGCTGAGCATGCTGGGAGTGTAAATGAGCTTTTACCAGCACAGGGTTGTGTGAGTAAAGGAAGGTCAGGCATTTGTAGATGGTCTTGTTTTCCTCCATGTCTTCTTTCAGAGGGAGACGAGCCACCAGAGCAGGAAAAACCTGAGAGAAAAGGGTAGAAATAGATATTAAAACCGGATTTATTTTTGTCCCATGATTACAACTCAAAAAAAATGGTTAAAACAACTAAAATATAGTCATTAAAACTAATTTTAAAAAACTTTTGATTTTGACTCTTGGCTTTAATATTTGGTATATAGGCTGAAATGTAAGCTCTATAAAACTACTAAAAGTTTAGAGATTAGAGAACATCTACAAAGCAATATTGGATTTATTGTGTCCTTTTTATGCTTTCAATTTTTATTTTAGGAGGTCTACAGCAAGTTGACAAACATCCAAGGTCAAAAAACATCTTACTTTGATTCATGCCAAGATTCATCCTTCTTTATGCTCTGATTGGTTTACCAGAATGCCCAGTTTGCTGTGACTGGTTTCTGACAAGCTGTATGCAGTTGACCAAACTCCCATTACCATATCTGAATTTCAGACTGGACCTATTTATGAATTAGAGATTGGACCTAATCTTTCATTGGTAACTCAAGCAATAAAGTCTTAGTTCAGCCAAAAATGAAAATGACTATTTATCAAAGTATTCTCCCTCATGTGGTTCAGGACGTGGATGCGCTGGGGTGCTGTTTTTTGCACATGTCAGTGTTCACGAATATATTACATCAAAAAGAACAAGAGTAATCTTGACAAACTATATATCAGTCTAAAGCTGCAACCCTCAAGCAGCAATTGTAGCTAGTTGTTTTTCAATGGGAAGCTTATTAAACTTATACAAGTTTCTTTGTTCTGTTGAACACAAGAGAAGGTATTTTGAAGGCGGTTGTTGCTGGCACCCTTTGACTTCCATAGCAGGAAAAAAATCAATTGGTGCAAGCTACCAGCATTCTTCAAAATATCTTCTTTTGTGTTAGATGAGTGAAGGATGAGTAAATAGCAGAATGTTCATATTTGGGTTAAATATCCATTTAACATGAGTATGTCCATCAGGGTTGGAAATTAACAAGGTCTTGTGGCAGAAATGATATCAAAATGAACGTAAAATACTGTACAAATTCAACAGGGGTTCCCACACTTTGGTTAGTTCTGAACTCAAGGACCTTTAACATTTACATGTAGCAATTTAGCAAACACTTATCCAAAGCAATGCACAAATGAGGATAATAGAATATAAAACCTGTTGCACAAAATAAATTTCAAACACTTTCAATGACCTATTTATTCATGTTTGTTTTCAAAGATTTTCCAAGGCACTGAATTATTATAATGTTTCTATTTAGCTTTAGAAATTTTTAAGGATTTCAAGCACCTGTCGGAACCCTGTTAAAGATAATCGGCTTAAAAAATAAATCAAACCAAACTGAAAAAAAGGTCTGCAAGTTTCCAAACTCAGGACACCTGAATTGTGATGTCGGCACATTGCCCACATCATTCTTTTCTTTTTAGCTTATAAATGCCATGGCCAATCAGATGCATTTAGATTAGTGTATGCACTTATACAAATAGAGGTTCACTTATAAAATGAATCACAATAGGCTTAAATATAAAATAAATAAATTAAATAAATAAAAATAAAATGGAGGGAGGAAGACATTTGAGAAACAAATAATAAACAGTCAAACCGTAAATATTAAGTTTGGATCCATTTGCTCTATATATGTCAGCACTGGCTGCCAAATAAAATAAAAAGTTTGACTGTAACCTTTGGCTGGACTACCGAATCTTCTCCAATGTAAGAAGATACATTAGATCACTAATCAAATAATTAAAGTTGGTGGAAATTTATCCTTCCAATTAAGCAATATAAAATGTGAACCAAATAATCCGATAATAGGGCAAGGGTTGACTGAGTTACTGAATGAATCCTACATTTGAACTCTCTTAAAATAAACAACAGTGAGATTTTTTAGATACGATGTAGATACAAAGTACATTTAATATTAAGATGAGCACGGAAGTGACCTGTTCGAGTGGGACGCCCTCTATGTGACTCATGATCATCCTGCACAGCGCAGCACACAGGTTGTCAATCACTCTCAGGTCAGTCTCTTTGGAAAGCAGGTTGGAGAAGAGGGAGAGCAGCATGGGATAATCACTGAAGCACGAGAGTTAAGGTTTACAGAGAACTGGTGCACACACACAAACACACAAACACAGATCTGTGATGGATACGAAGCAATGATGGGTCCTGCGGCCTCTGCAAGAGCTCCTAGTGCAAACACGCTGTTATTGCGCACCTCTGCATCACTGTCCTTCACTCCAGCCACAAGCACTGGGAGAAGCCGATTGGACAGTCGACCGGCCACAGCCCGCCCTCCTGCCACACCCACCAGTGAGTGCAGGGTTTCTCCAATGGTACCAATAGAGAAGGAGCGATTCGCTTCAGTGCATGAGGATTTCTACCAAAAAAATTATATTGTAATTGTTCAGAAACTAAAGAAAATGTGGTGATTCTTTTTTTTATTTATTAAAGTCTGCTTGAAATGTAAATTTACAATGTGAATCTTTAGGTGAATAATTATTCTGTGCAAGTTAATCCACTGAAAAAATGTGTTTGTTTTGGTAATTGCAATGAAAGTCTGACTATTTGCTTCCACATTTGGAGTCCTTCTGTTGATGTCAACCTGAGGGCTTCCATAGCAACTGCATATTAACACCCTCTCTTACTGTTAGTTTGCTATGAGGGAATGACATGCAAATGAAGGCCGCGTTCCCTACTCAGTCCACTTGCTAAGTCGGGATGTATGGAATACTGTTTCCGGGTAGAAGCCGCTACTCATTTGAATTGAGAAAATATTTGTTTATGACCACTTTTTAGTCATATCACACATTAAAGTGAATTTTATATAAAATCATGGTGTACACAACAGTCTCTGGACTTGCTACATCACAGACACCAATAATTTAACAATTTATAAAAAGTTACTCACTTTTTGGCCATCTGATAATAGGCATGGATATATATATATATATATATATATATATATATATATATATTGCGATTGTGATTTTCGAAAGTAATTCATCGCTTTGTAAACGTTTATTATCACCATTTGTTGAGTCTCCCCATACAGTTAGATAGAGCGCTTGGACCCGGAAGCCGCTTCGCGTGACGTCACACTTAAGCGGATATTCCATTTCAGTTGGAAATACATCAACATACTGAAATAAAAGTCTCAGCAACTTTCAGTTCACACTAACTTTAAGATTTATTAACAATTCAATTTATTTATTGAAATTTCTTTGATTGTCAAACAAAGACAGCAATGTTAGAATAATTAGAAATACTAAAAAGGTCTACTTATCAAACCTTGGGGTCAGATTCTTTTTTCCCTCTCTTTAATTAATACTTTTATTCAGTGAGGATACATTGACTTCACCATAACACAAATAAAATCTTTTGAAACATTTCTTTACCATTTCATAAAAAAAAATATATTTCTATTCTTCAAAGAAGGGGTGCCCAAACTCAGTCCTGGAGAGCCGGTATCCTGCAGAGTTTAGCTCCAGCTTGCTTCAACACATCTGCCAGGAAGTTTTGACTTTGCCTAGTAAGAGCTGGGTCATGTGTGTCTAACTGGAGTTGGAGCTGAAGTCTGCAGGACACCGGCCCTCCAGGACTGAGCTTGGGCACCTCTGCTTTTTAAAAAAATTCTGAAAAAAACAACAACAAATGTGTCATTGTTTCTGCAAACATATTAAGAAGTACAACCGTTTTCAATATGCATTTCTTGAACACTAAATCAGAAAGTGAATGCTTATTTTAAACTGTACTAATGTTTCACAATCTTATCTGTTAATGAATTAATTTAATTAAAATTACTTGAAAAATTTAAAATACTTGGAAATACCAGCCCCAATCCAAGGCTGTGGTTTAAAGGTAATGTATTAACTTCCCTTTCACTTTATTATTATTATTATTTTATCTCAAAAAGTAGTAGAATCCCTTTGACTTTGTAGCTTTATCTCCATATCTTTATTTGATGACAGTTATCCATTCAAAACTACAAAGCTACATTCTGACATTTGCATTAAAGTGGAAGTTGTATTACACTATCCAAGGAATGGTGACTGAATTGTGATGTTCTTGATGTGAATTGGACTTCAGGCATGAACCTTCATAAGAGATCACTGAATGATGCCTCGTTTCCACTGAGTGGTACAGTACGGTACGGTACCGTACGGATCACCTTTATCAGGTTTGTGTCTCCACTGCCAAATGGTACCAATGGTACCCTTTTGGTGGGCATGGTGTACGACAAAGTTGCAGTCGACGTCATTCTCGCTCAAGGAATTGTCAAAGTAAAGCTATACGGGTTGTTCACATATCATATACAAAACAGATGCTTTATACACATAAATAGGCCGACTTGTATATAAATATTAATAACTAAACTTTCTATGAACATGATTTAATTATAGCTGCAGATCAATGATAATGCGAAATAGTACTGTAACGTCTGCAATTATAAATAAAAAACATATATGAACTCACACAGAGCCTTACAGTCTCTGAAATGTTACCAATTACAAAAACAAAAATACCCAAAACATACATTTAGGCCTTATTTGGGTTCATAAATTATACGAAACATATACAGTCAGTACAAACCTCTCATTTTTATTCTTCACCAGCACATGTAACCTTAACATCTTGTTAAAAATTCCATCATTCCGAGTTCACAATAGTCCAAAAGGTGATGATAATAATTAAACATGGCAGTTTGTTCATCTTTAAGGTTGCAGAAAGAATCATTTGCTCCTTTGTTTTTTCAGGCTTCACTCTCGTGTTTGTCCGTTTCTGAAAGGATCTGATGTCAGAAGCACTTCAATAATCACGCACACGTTATTATCATCAGCTCAAGATGTTCGTTATTTCAAATATAGACGTGCGGCGAGCGCACGCAAGCTCTTTAGAGAAAGTGAAACTACTCGTGCTTTTAGACAGCCTCGTAAACAACAACAGGACACACGGCAGATTCTGCTCTTCTTCTTAGCTTTGCGGCTGTTCATCAAGATGACGGCATGGTTTGTTTGAGCTCGGGTCGATCATGGCTCATTATTATATGTATATTATTACGGTGTAATGTCTCGGCTGTGTATTTAAAAATAGCGCTTCCGTTGTTTTAATTCCCCTGGCTTGTGCACACGCTAGTGACGTTTCTCTGTAAACCAATAGCGTTCAGCTGCGCGTCTAGCTCTGCCTTTTGGTACCCTTTCGTTGTGCTAGGTACCTTTTGACAGTGGAAACAGACATAAAAAGCATACCGAACCATACCACTCAGTGAAAACGGGCCATAAGAAAATGAGACTCACAGTTTTGCTCATGATGAGGGGCAGCAGGTCATTGAGGTGAGGGTAGAAGGTCTCCGCCGGTACAGCAGAGGCTAAAGCAGGAATCCCTTCACCAGCAAACTCCTGCAGCATGGCATCAAACTCCGCCTGACACACAGACATTCGGTTATTCCACTCACTCTCATTGATGACAGTGAACTGTGACTAAATCAGAAAAATGGGAGAATCATCTTAAACACCTGCTGCTCGTCATCATCTGCTTCATCACCGCCTACATCCTGGCACACGGTCTGAGTGAGACAAAAGAAAAAGAAGATCACAAGCGGAAGAAATAAACAGCCACCCCCATCATTAGAGAAATCAATTATGCATTGATTCTGAGATTTTCAGATGTTCACACCAGAGAGATGCCAAAAATAAACAGTTTTATTTTCTTTCAGATGGGAAAGTCTTCGGGGACAGTCACGGCCAAAATAATAAACAAAACCAATTTTTACAATTAACTTTCCTATTTAAAAATAAATAAATAAAACAAAAAACAGGAAAACTTCCCTTCCTCTACTAGCTCCCTACTCCCTTTGGCAAAAGAAGATGTACACAATATTATTTACAAAAGGCTTACAAAATAAAATCATGGTCTAAATCACAATTCAAATTTGTAGTCAAAACAGGCAAAAAACTCAAATAACCAGCAAGATCAGAAGTGGATATAGCAAAGACACAAACTCACAACAATTTCTCTCTGGTACAACACTCTCTCAGTCAAACGATGATGAATATGACGATATGAATAACAGAATACAGTCAATAAGTAGTGGAAATGGAATGAATGTAGCAAGGCAAGACAACAGTGTTTGGGGCGGTCCTTATGACTTATAAATGACTGCTTTCAACTGGCTAATTGAGGCCACGCCCACCTGCAACAAAAATGTCAAAAATTCATCACAGCTAAAATTGCACAGTGTGAACTTTGCTTAAACGACACTTAGTAACAGAATCAAATCACATTTCAGCTATCACGTTTAAGCATTCTGCATTTATTTAACATTAATAATGGATACGGTTTACTGTAAATTATACATTTGTTGTATGTCACTTCAGTTTCTGGAAAATTTTATTCAAAGTGCTACACACAATTCTGGAAGGAGTCAAAAATTACAAAAGTTTTTTTTACTTGTACTGGTAGTTTGAACCATGTTAACATTTCTAAAAAGATTCTCTATTATTGATGCTGCCCAGCAGAGTTGTGTTGTTCTAATACCACCAGTGTTTTATAGAACAAAAAAGCACTACCATTTCATACAGCGGGGAAAATAAGTATTGAACACGTCATGTTTTCTCCTGGGAATAATATTTCTAAAGGAGCTGTTGACATGGAACTGAAGCAGATTTTGGTAAAACCCAAACAATACAAACACAAAAATGAAATAAAACAAAAAAATCTGAAAAATTTGTTATGTGTAATAACAATGAAATGAGAATGAGAGGAGAAAGTCCTGAACTACTGAAATGTATTTAATACTTTACAAAAAAAGTTTTTTTTTGGTGATGGCAGCTTAAAGACGTCTCTCATATGGAGAATGAAGTCACATGAATTGCTCAGGTGTGAGTTTTTCACAGACTTCAACAGAGTGTAAAAATCTTGATGGTTCTGTGGGTCTCGTCTATCAAATCTGATCTTTAATTTGTATTTTATATTGGATCTACAGCTTTATTTTCTTTCTCTGAAAGCATTTGAGAGTTTCCTTGGCTGTGTTTTGGATCATTGTCTTGCTGAAATGTCCACCCTGGTTTCATCTTCATCCTCCTGCTAATGTAGATGTTGGACTGAAGCAGCTAATATTCATTTACAATGATGAAGGGCAGAGGGTTGCTGAAGAACTACTGAGAGATTTCAGCTGCTGTCTGGGCTTTCACTGCCTTTCTAGACCTCCCTTTCTTCATGTGTTCAATACTTTTTCCCTGTGTCATTTCATTTTATTATGCATAACTTCATTTGTAAACTAATTAAATTAGGGTTTTTTTGCATATATGGATTTCTTTGGTTGTTACCAACATCTGTGGAAAATTTCAAGTCAACGGCACCTCTAGAAATACGTTTTCAGAGAAAAATGGTGACGTGTTCAATACTTATTTTCCCCGCTTTTAATATTTCTCTTACTATAAACATTTTATTCCATTAAAAATGCTTGTAGTAAATTATATGAATGCAAGAAATTTGATTTTTGATATTGACGTGCATATAATTGTAGCATACTGACTATTCAACTAATTTCAAAATATATGTATTTTTTTTTGTAAGTGCGGAATCTGTAACTAGACATACATGATATCACATTTTGTCTTTACAACAAACATTTTTACGGCCTCTGAATTAAAACGTGCAAACATTTTTTGTCAGATTTGGGGGTTTTTTCCATTTGGAAATATTTTACACATATCAGTTGTATTTGCTGATATGTTATAAAATGCAAGTCAACTGATACTACAACCCAAGTCTTAAAATTAAAATAAAGTCTGACCTTTTTCTTCAGAACATCTTTGATGACGTTACTTATTTCGGCCAGTCTCCCTGGAGCCTGCAGCGCCTCCCCCTGGCAGGACTTGATCACAGCATTCATGGACTCCAGAATGGCCATGACCACCTGTCTCTCTCTGTCCTGCTTCACCGCCTCTAGAAAACAAGGCAAAACCACCTCCAACAGCTTGTGCAGAACTGGACAGATATAAAAAGAGAGAGAGATGATCAAAGGATAATTGAAAGCTACAAGCTTTCACCTTCACATTGACTGCAGCTCATTTGAATAGAGGAGTGGGTGGAAAGGAAATGATAATGAGTGAATTAAAGAATGAGTTAGTGACGGGGGCCGTGAGGCACTACACACTAATGAAGTCAGAGTTAAAGTTTAATCCTCTCGTCAAATGAAGCTCCTCCTAATTCTTTCTGGGAGACATCAATAATGAAGCAGACAGAGAACAGATGAAAGGAAGCAGAGAGAGAGTGATGTGAAAAAAAAAAAAAAAAAAAAAAAAAAAAAAAAAAAAAAAAAAAAAAATCGCAGAGATGTGGATGTGCATAAAAGACATGAGAGATGAGAGCAAAATCTTGCAAGGATAACAGCATATAATATATAGCGCACAACCAGCACAAAAAAATTATTTACATGCAATTATATATGTTTATATGCTAAATATTAAACATGAGTACGACATTAGTAAGACATTGCAGTTCTTTATGCAACTCTTTCCTGTTTTTATCTCTGTTAAACTGCTGACATCATTTGTACTGTATGAAGTGCTACAGATATAATGGCTCATTTCCACTAACAGAAATACCCAAATACTGTACCGTACCACTTTTTGGGGAACAGTACAGAACAGAGACGGAGCACATTTAGGCCACGCAAACACAAGGTGGGGGTGGAGGGACAATCCTACACACTTCATTGACTTTCTATTGTGTGAAGCTGCCACCGTCATTCCTAGCTTATTACAAAAAAATAACAGAACAATGCCCAAAAGCTGACGTGTGACATGGTGTACAGCAGACAAGCTAAAAAAAATAACAGAACTAAGTTTTTATGTTACCAAACTGTAAAAGCCAGCGGTTTAAAGGTGAGAAATGTGGATATAGGTAACAGATGTGAAGCAACAGCTGAAAAAAATGGGTGAATTGCGGGAACCTGACACTCAGTATGCCCATGCGTGAGATGAACATTTTGTACTTAAGTCACATATTTAAATCGGAGTTTAATATATTGTATATCTGTAAGAAGCTTAATCAGTTTGCCTTGCAACTTGTAGATAAAGCAGGAAAAATGTGGATAAAGCAGAATTCTGTGCAGTAATGTTATTTGCAATGCCGTAATGCATCTAACAGCTTTTCGCATCATTGTTTGGTAAAAAAACAACAACAAAAAAACAGAAAACAGTTGTAAACATTTAAGTGTTTCACGTTGAGTCATTCAATTGGATCATTTCTCCAACAAAAGGTTCAAGTAAGGAAAAGGGCTGACATAGATCTAGCTAAACAATACAGTTATATATTAGGGGAGTCAGGGGAACGACAATACAGGAAGCGCCAATTTTAAATAGACAGCTGAAACAAGACACAGTAATAATATGATGGCGGTGTGCAGCAATGAACCATGGACAAAAAAAGCTTGTCGTTTTCTGACAAACAGTCACATGCCAAGAAGGAAGAACAGCATCTGCTGTATGTCCTCCATTGTTGGTTACGGGCCATTACCACTAAGCCACACCCAAAATCCGCCACACACCAATCGTGGCTTAGCAACCGTAGGTACGCGCAGGAGGTCTGTCAAGCTTTCGAGCGAGGGAAACAAGCCTAAGCGTTGTGCATATGGATTGTGCAAATCTGATACCTGTTATCCTGAAAGTTTGGACAGGGAAAAAAATTCCACCACCCCTTCCAAAACCTAAAACCCAAGGGAAGAAATGCCAGCGTGGATCAAGCTGTGTGAGGGGCTGTAAAAGCAGCTCAATCCAGTCATATTTCCATCTGTTTCAAGCTACGAATATTTGGATTACATATCAACAGAACAAAACAGAGATATGATCACAAACTGAGCACTTGCGGTCAATATACTTCACCCGCAGCTGTTTTTCAGTCATTTATAACCCTCATGTCCATGTCAGAGCTACAATTCACCTATGTTTTCATCTGTCATCTGTGGAGATTTCGTCATTGGTGACGACGTTATAGCGGGTTAGTGTCTGCTTTTTTATATTTGGTGTCGGATTAATATTTATTAATAAAATCTATTTGTACAACCTCTGCTATTAATACTTTGATTTTCATTTCAATTTATTAATTTTTTCCACTTAACTGCAAATTAGAATAGAAACTGTAAAAAGCACACAAACATACTGACAGTTATAGGTACTGTACATTGTTATGGGTCAATGATGCTAATATTAGGCACAAATCCATCAATTTCCCCTTTCTGGCTGTTCTTTCTATGAATGAATTATGTAGAAGCACTGTCCATGAGTGTTTCCTCGTCGGTTAGTAACGCTATATTTCATTGAACAACAATTAGTCTATCAGACTTTTTGGTTAAAAAAAAAAAAAGAAAAGAGAAATCACGGTTTAATTTGTTCTTATTAGATTATCTTTAAATTTCACCTATCCTGCTGTCGTTAACTAAGCTGTTGAATAGTCAGCGTATGAGGCGGCTAGGCTTTAGCTTCAATTTTGATTGAATTATTTTGTAATCGGTTGCGTATTATGTTGTGAATATACCCCTGTAATGCATACTGCAGTCCTTTTTTGTCTGGCTTTCTCAGATATCTCACCTGTTTGCCAAAAACGACTAATTATATCCATGGGAATGTCTGACACCGGCGCATACATATTGTAATAGACGTGCCAGGCACGAAAGTTTGACAGGCATAACAACAGTAACTAAGGAGGGCGGGGTTTAGCAAAGGGTCAATTACGTGTTGAATTTAAACGTGGAAAGCACAAAGGGTTCCACTTCCTCTCCATATTTGTTACATTTGAAATAATGGACTTAAGTTGTGTATACAACCCATAAAGCTTTCTTTTTAAACAACTTTTATGGTACACCAAGGGTACTGTTGGCAGTAAAACACAAGCCTGATAGCCCGAATGGTACTGTTCTGTACTTAAATGAACCATACCACTCAGGGCAAATGAGGCATTATTGTGACTTCCGTTAATAATATGTGACCTCTGCTGGCAAAATGAGTCGGGATGTGCACAGGCTAATTATGAGCTACAACCAAAACAAATTGAATCTAATTAACTGTATTAACTGCAAGTTGATTGTAATTAAATGTAATTGTTTCACATTTGCAACAGTTGTATACTACAGTTTTAGCATCATAGATATTCATTCATTCATTTTCTTTTCGGTTTAGTCCCTTTATTAATCTGGGGTCACCACAGCGGAATGAATCGCCAACTTATCCAGCATATGTTTTACGCAGCGGATGCCCTTCCAGCTGCAACCCATCACTGGGAAACATCCATACACACTCATTCACACACATACACTACAGACAATTTAGCCTACCCAATTCACCTATACCACATGTTTTGGACTTGTGGGAGAAACCGGAGCACCCGGAGGAAACCCACGCGAACACGGGGAGAACATGCAAACTCCACACAGAAACGCCAACTGACCCAGCCGAGGCTTGAACCAGCGACCTTCTTGCTGTGAGGCGAACGTGCTACCCACTGCGCCACCGTGCAGCCCCATTATAGATATTCTAAGATATAAATAGTACAGAAGTATCTCTACCATCACACAGTACATCCCACCATTATGTTGTCATGCGACCCAGTCTTATTGTGTACAGTGGGTGTAAATGTACCCTGATGGTTGGCCTCTGTTAGGTTTTCCTTCCACACTTTGTGCTGAGCTCGACAGAACTGACCCATGGCACCAAAGGCAGCTTTCCTCACGTCCTCATGTGGGAACTAATGGATGCACATTCACAAAAGAGCATCAACATTAGTAACACATCAGCATTTCATACTGCACAAACCCTCATGAAACAATACATGGCACCAGTCACTCACATCACGGAGATCATACACCTGCTCGAAGCTGGACTCCAGGAATGGCTGGAACGCCACTCTGACAGAAAAATAAGACAAAATAAGCTGGAGGAATACAAAAATTAAACATGTAGCTCACTTCATATATGGACCAGTTATTAAGTAAAAACCAAAAATATTTCTAAATATCTTAAGGCTAAACATGCAAAACAAAAAAGTTAAGAACATATTTTTTAAAGAAATGTCAGTCCAAACAATTTTATAAAGCACAACTTAAAAACAATAAACGTAGAGCCCTATCTTTCCATGAAGACATAATTAGGAGTATTTGTAGAATGCCATGAAATTTAGTATTTATTCATGTTTTTTAGTATAAATGTAGTATTCTACACCTAATTAAACTGTGATATGGACTAGTGTCTCTGAATATTACAAAGAAATGAACGGTGTGATTTTGGCTGCACTTTATGTGAGAAGTTTAGCAAATATGTCTCAAGTTTAGCAAACTCAAGCTTTTAATGATACCCATCAAAATAAAAGTTTAGTTTACCTTGGAAACTGTGACAAAAATATTACTGTTATGTATGGTTGCATGTAAGCTTAAATAATAATAATAATAATAATAATAATAATAATAACAACAACAACAAGTGAAACATTATTTTAAAGTAATAATTACGTTGTTCCATGTTTTATTTTCATACAAATAAATTTGAACATAGGTGGAAAAAGAGTCAAATGTATTTCATTACTAATTATTTTTGATTACTAATCTACCCGTTAAAATTGAGTCCATAAAATGCTCAAATAATTATAAATTAAAAGAATGAATGATTGAAAGATTTTCTGTAAAAAAACAACAGCATAAATGTCCTTTCAAAATTGTCGTTAATGCTGTAAAACTGTTAAAATGTATGGGAGTTATTAGGTTTTTTCTTACAGCTCTTATTGCTCGACAAGGCTGCTTTCATTTGAAAAACTGTGAACAAGTTTACTTGCGTCATTCGTGCATCAAATTCACTTTACAACAGATGCGGATTTGCGTCATGGCCAGGGCTTCTGTCTGACCGGTGACTCTAGCTTCGTTGCTAAATGGCTAACATGGATTTTATTGAGAGAGTAGCTGTGCTTTATGTGCTTTAGGAAGGCTGAAAAACAGCGTAGATTTGTTCGGCGCAGTGTCTGAGTGCACTAGATCCTTTCAGAGGTGCAACCAGCTCTGTGAGCTCATCAACTCCTCCAGAAACTATACCTGAACGATGGAAGCTTTCATGGGTGCTTCCGAATGAGCTGAGCCCAGTTTGATGAGCTGTTGCCCCTTGTCGGCAGGAGGATTTCCCCTCGGGACACCAACTGCAGGAGCCATGTCATAATCACACCTCTACAAGAGCAAGCTCCTGATTGGTTAACGTGGCGCGAATGTCCACTAAAGTTCAGATTTTCCAACTCGAGCGAATGGTCAAAATCACGTCATTCGCGCCGCCTCATTGAACCACGTTGAATTGCGCCGCAGGATGTCTATTCCATCTTTGCATTGACTTAAAGAGCCCCTATTATGGGTTTTTGAAAATGACCTTCCATGTAGTGCGTAACACAGCTCTAAATGAAGTGAAATATCCAGCTAAGGCTTAAATCTGAAAGTGTTCTATCTATAGTTCTATAGTTCATCTATAAAAGAGTCGACTCATAGTGCTTCAAATGAATCGTCTTGATAACGAGTCTTTAGCCGTGCCGGCATGACGTCGATACGGAACTTAAGCCCCGCCCATTTGTTGCGCGCGCAATCCCGGGGAAATTGAAACCTCCGGCCCCGCCCACAAACAGAGTGGCAAGAAGAAAAAAAAGAACACTGTAGAAGACCCCGGTTGAATCATGTCACGAAGACGCTGTGCTCAGCTGGATATTATTGGAAGTGTGAGGGAAAATTTGTGTTAATATCCCTACCCAAAGATGAAACTGTGAAGAGTCAGTGGTTGAAGTTTATTTTTGCAAAAATACCTTGTGCTGTGTTTTCTGACGAGTGCCTCAGCAATCTACACGCTTACAACGGGGGATTCGTTTGTTAAAGGAAGGATCAGAAAAGACTATTGATGTATGGGACTTGAGCTTGTCAGGAGCTTTACAGTACACAGTTCATGGACAAGTTTCTTCCTCCATTTCACAAGTGTAAGTAAGTGCGATTAAAATGGTTGCCTCCTTGTTTTCTCTAGCTTGCAAATTATGTATTTAATTGTGTTTTGTTACTTGTAACCGCTTGTACTGTATCTGGTTAACTCTTTATATTCTCTTATCGCGTCTAAAGCCACGTTGAAAACGCGACGCGTGCCGCTTTGTTTATGGATTTAAATGCGTTTGTGAGCTCGTTTTGTCGTTGCTATGTTGCTATGGCCACCATCAGCTTTTCCTACACACGTGTAGCGGTCAAGTTTCAAAATAGTTCAGCTTTGCCACTGTTTGGAGTAATACTGAATGCGTGTCACGGTTTTTACTTATGGTTAAGAATAGAGCAATATGCTGGTGTTTAACTGCATTGCTTTAATGCACTCCTGCATTGGGCTCACACACATACCTGCCAACATTTGTCCCTGAAAATCCGGGAGACCAGGGGGGGGTTAGGTTCAGAGGTGAGGTGTCTGAATAACACTGTTGAGTGATACGGGAGTTTTCCGGGAGAAATAACAAAACGAGAGGGAAGAGGGAGATGGGTCTGAAATACGGGAGACTCCCTGGAAAAACGGGAGTGTTGGCAGGTATTCTCACACATACACTCTGCACTCTGACTACTTCAATATTGTTGAAGCCGTGGTGTGCATTTCTCTCGTGCTGGACCAATCGCAACAGACTGTCATCAGTCCAATCAGCGCAGATTAGCATCGCGATAAGGAAGGGTTTAGGAAAAATGAATCACTGAACGAATCATATGGGAGTCGCTGGGATAATTAGGTAAAAATAAATGCATATTATAAGACAATGAAAGTGTTTTTTGCCCTTGCATGCATATCAGCCTGTTGTTGGAGACCCCCAAAACCAAAATATGACCTTTTTTAATGCATAATAGGGGCTCTGTAACATGTAAATCACTCAAGCTTGACACTTCATCTGCGTCTGGTGTGAACGCACCATAAGTCCAATTTCAAGTATGGGTAACGACACTTCATTAACTCAAACTTTAATGACATCTCAATCTTAATTGGTTTAATTTGGAGCAACTTTTTGCCAGCTTCAACTATTCTGGAAAGGCTTTCCACAAGGTTTAGGAGTTGGCTTATAGGAACTTTTGACTATTCTTCTAGAAGTGCATTTGTGAGGTCTGACACTGACATAGGACAAGGCCTGGCTAGCAATCTCCACTCCAATTATTTGCAAATGTGTTCATTCGGGTTGAGGTCAGGACTCTGTGCAGACTCTGTGAAGTTCCTTCACATCAAGCCCTACCCCTGAAAAACAAGCCCACACCATGATCCCCCTCCGTCAAACTTGGCACCATGCAGTCAGGCAACTACAATTCCCCTAGCAAACACCAAAACCAGATTTGTCCTTTGGATTGCCAGACATAGAAGCGTGATTTGTCACTCCAGAGAACATGTCTCGACTGCACTAGAGTACATTGTTGGACTGTTTTACACCACTGCATCCCACGCTTTGAATTGCACTTGGTGATGTAATGCTTGGACGCAGCAGCTGTTCTTCAGCTAATCTGAAGGCCACACGAAGTTTGGAGGTCTGTTCTGTGATTTTACGGGGTCTTGCATGGCTGAGTTGCAAAACATTTGGCAATATAGTGTATACACATATATCCACAGAGACACAAACATGTATATACACACATTTTGTTTAATGTAATTTGTTATTGTGATGGTAAAGCTAGTTCTGTAGCATAGGGAGTGGTACATTCACACCTAAAATAAGCCTGTAAATGCAAATGTGTCAGAGTGTGTGCATTATGTAAAACAAGGCTCATTACCCAGTGTTGAAGGCAATTTCACCCAAGGCATCACAAGCATCTTCCTTCTCATCTATGTAAGCATTTTCCACACTGAATCTAAAGGAATGAATAGAATTCTGATTACATACACTCTTACATAAGAAACAAAAATAAAGTGACAGAGTAAGAAGACAGACGCATACCCTGCAACATCACGGTCATCAACCTCAGTCTCACCCTCTTCATCCAAAATAGCATCACCCTCTTCTCCTTCACCATCAGCATCGTCATCGTCCAAGAGCACAAACTGTTTGTCTTCATCTAAATGAGCCTGTAAAGTAGACAGGAATATCATGACAGCTGTAAAGTTGGTGGTGTACAGATGATGATGATCCAAGAGCCTCAGACTGACCGTCACGCCCTCTGTGGATCTGAGAGACAGCAGCATCACTGTGGTGATGGATGTGAGGTGAGGAGTGAGACAGTCTGGACTCACTTCAGACACAGCAGAGAATAGGCTGTATCTGGAGAGACAGGAGAAAGAAAGAGGCTAAATACAATCTGCTTAAACTGCAATCTTTAAAAACGTTACAATAATCAGAATGCAGCCAAGTTCTTTTCTATACAAGCAAATCTAACTAAATAGGTAAAGACTAAAATTTCTGACAGTTTGTCAAGTGTTAAAAAAACATTTAAAAGTTGAAGATTGGATTTAAACGCCAATCATGCTTTAAAAAAAGTCAAATATAAATAAAAACCTACATAAACAGACAAATGCTTTTATATTAGTAATATTTTTTATGAATTAATAATTTGACAAATGTAGCTAATGTTAATGTCATAGCTAAAGTATAGAACAACACAAATTAGCGCTTATTTAAAAAAAACATACATGCATAAATAGAGCTAAGACAAAAAAAATATTACTTTTATTAATAATTATTTAAAAAAAAAACTGAGGCAGGATCGTTCTGCATGGTGATACTAAAGTAAAAAAAAAAATAATTTACACATACATATATATACACACACACACACACACATACATACATATATATATACGTATAGTATAGAAGTGTGTTCTGAAATGAAAGCATCCGAGTTGCCGTCATTCGCTACTAGGGATGTGACGAGACGCTTACTCCACGAGACGAGACGAGACACGAGAGGCTCACGAATGAAAAAAAAATAATTCAGCTTTTCCCGGAGAGCATAAACGTGTTCCGTGAGTGTGTGTGTGTCTGTGGTCCATTACTCACTCAGAAGGTGCAGAAAACAGCCTTGTGTGTATGGCTTATCCTGTCGCAAAATGCGGCTAAACATCCTACATGACGGTAATAGTTTGATTAAGGTTTACATGACTGTACTGCACTTCAATAATGCCACTAAAATTGGAATACTTCACATGTCTTAATTTCATTTGTGTTTACGACGATTATGACTTTAAGCATGGTTACGTCACACTCGCCCAAGCAACTGAGTGACAGCCTGGGCTGCCAGGTGTTTGCAAAGCACTTGATTTGCAGTTCAAATCCAATCCTGCCTCCAATCTTCAATGCTAATTCCACCTTCACGCTCCATCATAACATCACAACTCATGAGACAACTTTTCATCTTGATGAGAAATCTCATAGCAATTTAATCTCACGAGAACTCGTCATACAATATCTTGTCACAGCCCTATTCGCTACAGTTTTTAATGATGTGCGACTCGCATTGACAGGTGAAAATCTGATCTACCTGCTTACACTGCAGACACGAGGGCACGGATCCGATTCATATCGGATACATTTCCACATTTCAACAAGACCTGAATCTAATTTGAGTAAATCAGAATGTGATTTTTTTCCTGCTTACACATACATGAGCCATATCCGATCTGTGCCACATGAGAGAAAAAAATAAATAAATAATAATAATAATCATCATCATCATAATTGGGTCACTTGAACCATGCGGTGTAAATGCAGCCGATTTTTCAGCAACAGATTTTACAAAATAAACACAGAGGATTCCTGAGGTCATACGTGCAACGGCGCAGGTCTGGATCATCCACTGCATCAGTGAGGTTCAAACCCAACTGTACACACTCCGCTGCCAATGGACTGAACACATCCTTCCCAACAGTGCGGGCCAACACAGAAAGTGTGTCTATGAGAAAAAGAGCAGTGATGGAAGGCTAGATTAGACTGCTTGCCTTACAATGCTTACAATTACAAAGTGTGAAGATGGTTTTTACCCAGCGCCTGTGTCTGCAGAGCTCTCATCTCCTCTCTCGTGTCTGTCAGGAATCCCTTCAGACTCTCAATAATTGGAGGAAAGTAAGGCACTAGCATCTCCGTGGCGGCGTTAGCTGTGAAAGCGAGATCTCAGCATAACTGTAATGTCATGAAATGCTGTATTAACGGAAGGAGGAAATTACCTATCGCTCCTATTGCACTGACAGCAAGCTCTTTCAGTTTAAGGTTTTCTGCATTGTTAAGGGCTGACAGCATGGTTTCCATAAGAGAGGGCAGATAGGGCTCAATTTCTTGACCTGATAACAAAAAGAGAGCAGAGTTCATTTAAGGTTTTTATACATATTGTTTTATATATTTTTCATTTCAGTCTGGGTTGTTATTTTATGGTTTAAGGAAAGTGAGTAAGTGAATTATTGATAATAAAATATGGTACAGTTCAGGAGTAAAAGAAAGGGGTCAAGTAAGTAGGATGGATGGAAATAAAATGTAATTAAATAATAAAGACTGACAACAAACTCAAATCATGCATTGAACAAACATGACAAAAAGTACAAAAATAAATTAATAAATTATTAAATATTAAGTTGACAACAACATGCAACAATTTAAATTCTAACCACGCTTTTAAAAAAAAACTTTTTCCAGGGCTCGAAATTTAAAAAATTTAGGAGCACAAGAACAAATTTAGGAGCACCCACCAAAAATTAACTGCAATCACACTGCAAATTGTATATTAACAGATTTATTGTATTTGAAAACAACATCAATTAGGACAACTATCTAACTAATGCTGTGATGACTTACTAATATTTGTGCAATAATTCCAAAATGAATGTCCAATAATTATAAAATATTATTGATGACGATGATGACAATAATATTAACAATGAATTACATTTAGGACGTCACGATGGCTCAGTGGTTAGCACTGTCGCCTCCCGAGTCCCGGCTCGGTCAGTTGGCAATTCTGTGTGAAGTTTGCATGTTCTCCCCGTGTTTGCGTGGATTTCCTCCGGGTGCTCCGGTTTCCCCCATAGTCCAAAGACATGCGCTATAGGTAAATTGAATAAACTAAATTGGCCGTAGTGTATGTGTGTGAATGAGTGTATGGATGTTTCTCAGTGCTGGGTTGCGGCTGGAAGGGCATCTGCTGTGTAAACATATGCTGGATAAGTTGGCATTCATTCCGCTGTGGCGACCCCTGATGAATAAAGGGACTAAGCCGAAGAAAAATTAATGAATGAATTTCATTTCTCATTATCATGCTACCTTCAATGTGCATGTCATGAGCCGCAAGATCAGTTTAAACGTAGTAAAGGTGAGCTTCTTTGGCGATGATGTATACAGTGTTAGATTTTACATTTAGCGGCCATTTGTGCTGAACGCAAAGTGAATGCAGTGCATGGAGATTCGGACCATGAAACAGCTGATCCACTCCGAGACATGCTCTCGGCTGGCGGATCAACATTCACCACATGATCACTATCATCAGCGCCATTATTTGTAACTTTAGGTGGATTTACACCCCTGTGTACTTTTCATTGCGTCTTTCTCAAACTTCAGCCCTTTGCATTTCCAGTGGTCATAAAAGCTCCGTCATCTGACAGCAGAAAGCCTTGAGTGATTGACAGCAATATAAGATCTACGTGGCAGGGAAGACCGTTTCAGCAAAAAAATCAAAACAGGTCACACTACAACCATTATATGCAGTCGCACAAATACTCCCAAATATATTATGAGGTCGCATAGATTAAATTTTGGGTGCATATGCCACCAAAATGGTCGCAATTTTGAGCCCTGATTTCCTATTAACTAATTTATTAACACTGGCTGACGGTTTAACGAAATAATGCTTAAAAAAACAACCTAAATAAAATAAAAAATGTTTTTTTGAAGAGAACATTTTTGTGTATGCATTCTAACCCAAGTTCTCCAAGAAGTTCTCCAAGGCATAGAAGGCCTTCGTCATGTGTCCAATTTTGGTCTGATTCACCGCAGACAAGTAACCTTGTAATAATGGCATCAGCTCAGCATGGAATTTACTAACGTCCGGCTATAAGAAACAATTAAACAAACTTTACACTCAAATCAAGCTAATCAATAATCATAAAAAAAGATATTTCAGTCTGACCTGCAAGTGTTCAGAAAACTGGCCAAGGGCAAAGAGTGCTGCGCTGCGGACCACCTGGTTATTGTCTGATAGACTGCGACACACTGTCTGGAGCATAGATGACAACATCCTAAAACACATAAACAGACAGAATTAAGCAGATGGTTTTTTTTTCATGCGTTTGGTAAATTTGGTATAACTATAGAGTAAAGCCTACTTGGTGCGTATGTGATCTGCACAGCCCTCTGCGAGCACAGCCATGCACATGAGACCACCCTTACGCTCATATGGGTTTTCACTTGACAAGCAAGCCTGCGTGAAAGGCAACTGCAGAATACAAAAAACAAACACGTTTTGGTAGGACCACTGCTAGGTTTCTTACTAGTCTTTACAATAATAGTCTTGTTTACTAACCAGCTGGTTGAAGAGTTTTTCAGGTGGCATATGAAGAGCCATGGTGTCAATGACCTGCAGGGAAACATACGTTCTGTTAGAATGAGAGAGTTTGAAATGTGCATAGTAAGAATAAGTAAAATTGTGTTTCAGTCATCCCAATAGCAGTATGTGTGATGGTTGGGTGAAATTATATAAACTTTGTATATTGGTAAAATAAAACATTCAGGATAATGTATTCTTGCTTTCAACCACTGCCTCATGAATAGTATTAAAAAAACTGCTTTTGCTACTGAAAGCTACAATTCACAGAACACTGAGTTTGAATGACCTGTCTGTACATCTCTATGTCTCTCGTTAATTTATTTAACTTCATTCAAGAATCACCACCAGAACATTTTTCAACACAGATATACTCAGATATGTCTTAAATGCAAAAAATAAATAAAGACCTTTTGTATACAAATTTGTGTTAAGATTTCCGTAATATAATTACACCTTAAAGCAGTGTTTCTCAACCACGTTCCTGGAGGACCACAGACACTGCATGTTTTGGATGTCTCCTTTGTCTGTCACACCCATTTCAGGTCTTTCAGTCTCTGCTAACGAGCTGATGATCTGAATCAGGTGTGTTTGGTTAAGGAGACATGGGCTGTTTCTCAATTCCAAGAACGCTGAGATCGGACTCGTGTTCTTGTGAAGACTGTTCTTGCCAAGTTACCTTGGAAGAATGAACTCGGGAGACCGCAAGAACAGAGAACGTGTCCTCTGAGAAATGAAATGTTGCATTCTTCCTTATGGTTACATGACCTTCACATGTTTTTAACGGAAAATTATTTAAACATTACAGCATTCATGCAACGATTTATTGTTTTTCCCCTTTGCACAATATATACTATGCAAAAAGACCTTACAAATATACTTTGCACAATGCAAATAAAACTAATTTTAATACGAATTTCAGCAAATAAACATCCTTAATGTGTTAATGCCTTTATATAGATTGTCATGGTAATGTTTACTTTCACCGTCTCATTTAGGGAAACTCCTGAGACAAATAATTTATATCTCTGAACTTTAATAATAAATCTATATAAAATGCTGCGCTTCCCACCTCCTTTACTCAGCTGCGATGACTTCTGGGACTTCAAGCTAATTTTGCTCTCAAGTCTGCATTGACGCATCCTCGATATCAAGAACACATCCGGGAACCTTCACGCATCCTCTGTTCTTGCAGTCTTGAGTTTTGGAACTGAACTTTGTCGGTTGATGATGACGTTACACGAGAACACGAGGATGCAAGATCGCTGAAGAACGCATATTGAGAAACAGCCACCGTCTCCTTAACCAGATCATCAGCTCTTTAGCAGAGACTGAAAGACCTGTAATGGGTGTGACATACAAAGGAGACATGTAAAACATGCAGTGTTGGTGGGCCTCCGGGAACGTGGATGAGAAACACTGCCTTTAAGGAACACTCCACTTTTAGTCCCCCAGAGTTAAAGAGTTAACCATTTTTTAATCCATTCAGCTGATTTTCTGGTCTGGCGGGAGCCCTTTTAGCGTAGCTTAGCAAAGATTATTGAATCGGATTAGACCAGGGGTGCCCAAACTTGGTCCTGGAGGGCCAGTGTCCTGCAAAGTTTAGTTCCAAGCCCAATTAGACACACCTGAACCAGCTAATCAAGCTCTTTCTAGGTATACTAGAAACTTCCAGGCAGGTGTGTTGAAGTAAGTTGGAACTGTGCATGACATCGGCCCTCCAGACAGAGTTTGGGCACTGCTGGATTAGACCATTAGCATCTCGCTCAAAAAACAATCAGGGATAATAATATTATGCAGCACCTGAAAATAGTTCAGCTATTTCCCCAGCTAGGAAAGTACGCAACAGTGCTGCATAATATCATTGGGCCTGCAGCAGCCATGGTACGGCACCAAAGTTCCTTGATTATTAAGCCAGAATGAGAGTATAGTTCGCAGGCATATCAACCTAGAAAATAGCAACTTTTTATTTTCGGTCTTAGTATATGATGTAACTACAGAAGTGTCAAACTTTAAATGGGAAAATGATCAAAACTGTTTTTTTTGTTTTTTTTTATTGAGATGCTAATGGTCTAATCTGATTCAATGATCTATGCTAAGCTAAGCTAAAAGTGCTCTCACCCTAAAATTTTATTTTTTCTGAATGTTTCTATTAAAACATTCTGCAAAACAGTAGTTCATGACCTCTCAATGGATGTTGAAAAGAACAAACCAGAGAGATGGACCAAGATGAGCATTTATAATTAAAACATACATTTGCTTTTTTTTTTTTATTCATTCATTTTCTTTTCGGCTTTCCCTTTATTCATCAGGGGTCGCCACAGCGGAATGAACTGCCAACTTATCCAGCATATGTTTTACACAGCGGATGCCCTTCCAGCTGCAACCCAATACTGGGAATCATCCATACACTCCCATTCACACACACACTACGGCCAATTTAGTTTGGTCAATTCACCTATAGCGCATGTCTTTGGACTGTGGGAGAAACCGGAACACTCGGAAGAAACCCACAACACGGGGAGAACATGCAAACTCCACACAGAAATGCCAACTGACCCAGCCGGGACTCGAACCAGCGACCTTCTTGCTGTGAGGCGACAGTGCTAACCACTGAGCCACCATGTCACCCTGCTTTTTTTTAATTTATTTTTTATGCTACCTAAATATGGATTTCCAACCATCAAAAAGGATCTATAGAGCCTCATATACTTGTATTAGATTGAATAAAATTGAATTGAGAAAGTCAGACAGTTTGTATAGTATACACATATTGAACAGGTTTGGGAAAGTAAATAACCAGAAAAATTTTCATTTTGAATAAGTGAATCATTTAAGAGAGAAAAAAACAAGTGAAACAACCAACCTGCACAGCAAAGTGTTTGGGATTCTCACTGTCTCCCCCAGTGTCGTTTTCCTCATCCTCTGGGTCTTCTTCTCCAGGAGGGGGCGCTGCACTCAAGATTGGAAACACTACTTGCAAGATGGGCTGTAGCAGTTTATGCTTTAAAACAGCCTAGAGAATGGGGAGAAAAGGAAAAAAAATATTTTACAATTGGAAAGTATTCCAATTTTCCATTGATATATTGTTTGTTATGATAGGATCATATTTGGCTGAGAAACAACAATCTGAATATCTGGAATCTAAGGGTTTGAAAAATATTTAAATACTGAGAGAATCACATTTAAAATACTCCAAGTTAAGTTCTTAGCTATGCATATTACTAATCAAAATGTAAATTTTTATGTATTTACAGTACAAAATGTCCTAAATATCTTTACAGATGAGATTTATGTAAGATTACACATGATCTTTATGTAATATTCTAATGCTTTTTGGCATAAAAGGAAAAATCTAACATTTTAACCCATACAAAATAAAAAAACAAACAAACACATAAGGGTGTACTCACACTAGGCTATCCAAACCATGCCCATGTGCATTTGACCCCCATTTCCCGGTTCGTTTGACAAGTGTCAGTGCTTTGTGCCATGTCCGAGCGCGGTTCAGTTGGGTGACCCTGGCATGGTTGGAAGAGGTGGTCTGGAGTCCAGTGCAGTTGGGTTTTGACACGGTATGCTTGTAGTGTGAGTGCAGAGCACACCTGATCGTGAAACTGAAGATGCGACGTCACTTTTAAAGGTATGTTCCATATGGATTTATTAATAATTCTTACTTTTCAATGAATGCGAACTGTCATAGTTTATTAAAGATGCAAACCCCTCGCTGCACATCTGCTACCACCTTCCACAAACCTCCTAATACGTGCAATACGATGACTTTCACGAACATTTATGAGTGTCAAAAGTGGTGGATCTGTTCAGCAAAATATTTGACTGTGTGTCACTGCATCCCAAACAACTTAAAAAAAATACAAAACAAAATAACTAAAGCAATCTTCATTGTACTGAGCGTGGGCGCTTCTCTTCCTAACTGAACAGTCACATCATCGATGACACAAGTGGGCTCTGAAGGTAAAAATGCAGTGTGAGTGCGGGTCGAGGGTGAGAGGGGAGGCGGGATAATCACTCCTGAGCACAGTTCAAGGCAACCATGCCTAGTGTGAGTACACCCTAAGACTTATTTTGTGGTCCAGGGTCACATATGAAGATTCAAATGTATTAATGAAGATTTGCGTTAAAAAAAAGTGAAGGAAAGAGATTTACCTTGTTTTTAAGTCTGATGAGAACAGCGATACATGACAGAGCCTTCACACGCAAAGAATCACTTAGCGATGCATCCGCACTGACCTAAGAGAAAATGACTTTAGCACACAATGGCTGTCTAAGTGAACCCAATGATTAAGAAGAATGGACAAACCTCTAAGCAAAACCGAACAATCTCAGCAATGTGTGGGACAACAATGGAAACCTCACTTTCCATCAGCTCATCAAAAACTTCCATCGCCTCGCTAGCATGGTCCTTAAAAGAACAAAAAACATATGAGATAAAAAGAAAAGACTGTCACTGAGCCACATAAATCTTCAAGGAAAACAGATCAATGAGGCGGTGCAGGTCCAGCAGAGTTTAGCACATCATTGATGAGCATAATGAAAACAGTGATTGATGCATTACCATATGAACACAGCAAGAGATTATCAAAGTGTCCTCACCTGGTCTGCCTGAATGAGGGGTTTAAGTGCAACGAGCAGTTTGGGGATCAGAGATCGCATCAAGTTCTAAAAAGAAAAAACAGAAAAACTTTTTTAACTAGATGATCGCAGTATTAAACACTCATTCTTTTATTCAAGTGAACTGCAGCAGTCGATGGAAGCAGAACAGACCATCTCCTCTGTGCCGGTGTAGGCTGTGATGGCAGTAAGTGTGAGAATGCAGTAATAGAGAGCTGTGGGATTGTTCAGGTCTTGGAGAACAGTTCCAAAAAGCTGGAGAAGTTGCTTGTAGTGGGGCTTAAAGGGCTCTGGGTTTGATCCCACCACTTTGCTGAGCAGTAACAGACCCACCTAAACAGACAGAATTTAATGGAGATATGTGAGAACTGACAGCATAATGTTGATGGTAGTGTTACAGCTTCAATTTCAAATTAAGTGTTTATTAACTGCTGATTTACTGCTTTAAAGACATATCTTATCCTAACATTGTCCTTTATTCATCATTTACTCAACATTAAGTTGTGCCAAAGCTTTATAAGTTGTTGTTTTTTTCTGTTGAACACAAAGGATGTTTTGAACAATGCTGCTAATTGGTGGCTATTGACATCCATAGTGGGAAAACACACTGCGGAAGTCAATGGTTATCGTTTTCCAACAATGTTCAAAATATATTCTTTTGTGGTTTACAGAGGGAAGAAAACCAAATGGGATTGGGACAAATTGAGGAAGATTAAATGCTGTCACGATTTTCATAGAAAACAAAATTCCCTGGGTATTTTCACTGACTAAAGTGTTAACTTTTATTTCTATAAGGTTTAAACCATACAATAGAACATATTAATATCTTCCTAGAAGGTACTAGAAGTGCTTTTAACTAAAAAATAAAAACATATTCAGTTATAAAATAAAATAATGAACATAAATATAAATAAATTGATGGAATTGTTTGCAGTAAATAACAAATTACACTTACAAGTAACATTCCAGACATAGTACTATAGTGTACTTTGAAACATGATGTTGAACGTTGATATACCAGGACAGTAGTTGGGGTTACCTGTCTATCCTGTGGGTTATTGCTTTTAGTAGACTGGTTTAATAAGTCAAGAAGAGCTGGCCAGCGGTCTGGAGTCTCATGCTTCACCAGGACAGCACTCAGCTGAGAGAGAGAATGACGAACTGTGTGCCTGATGAATGGAAATATAATAAAATGTTTGAAAACCTGCTTAAAACCTGAAGCAAAATGCATACTGTGTACACTATGATTTAATACTAATCACTGTTCATTTGTTGCGGTATTATTAAATTATTCTGGTGTGGGACAACAGTGCATATGTGAATATAGGAAATCACTGTGCATCATGGTTTATTTTTTTACTATCACAATACTATTACACTGTCAGACTTACTCTGTTTCTTGCTGAAAACCCTGCAGCACCACTGCCTTCAGACTGAGGGTGGGAGATTCAAACAATTGGTCACAAAATAGCAAATGAAATCAATTAAAATAAAGTCGTATTTGTTGTATTTTAAGTCCCAAACCTTTCTCTGTGGTCTGGACTGATTTTCTTCCAGTGTTTTCTCACTCTCATTCTGAGCATCACTGCAGCCGACTGACGGACCTGAAGCAAGACAAAAAAAGAGTTTAATAATGCAGAACTATGAAATCTTGACAAATGCTGGGATGAATGGTAGTACCTGTGGGTTCTGGGATCCAGTCATGACTGCACATAAAGCAGGAATAATAGCTGGGTCTTTAAAAGCCTGTTTCAGTTCAGCTGTGGCCTGACAATGGAAATGACACTCCTTAAACATTATAATGGCTCTACAAACTACAAAAATAGTCTTAAAATGTAACTTATGGATTTATAACAGTAAAAGATAGTCAATTTTATTGAGTTAAAGATGGTTTTATATTCGCACATTCTGACTTTCTCCTTAATAATACAATTTCATTAAAGTATTCTTTGCCAATTGTAAATAGTGAAATCATATTAGCAGCCAATGACTATCAAAGTACACCATTGTTCGCAGCCAAATAAATAGTGCTAATGTTGTATTAAAGTCATACTTACATTACATGTGATTTCAAATCGAACATTCCAATAAGTACCATGGTAAACAATACAGGGATGTCACAAGTCACAGAACGAATGTGCGAATATAAAACCAACTTTACTTCAATGCCAATTTTGCCGTATATGTTGCTACTTGATACAAGTATAAACACAAATGTACAATTCATATGACTGAACTGTAGATAGTCTAACAAAGCCACAGTTAATTTGAAGTTACCATGGTTTAACTAACTTATAATAACCATGTTTTTAGTTGTAGTACAGCCATGGTTCATTTTCGTAAGGAAAACCTTAAAGACGTATATCAGCTACACTATTCGTTAACGTTAATGATATAAGATGTAAAGGTAATCGATGTTAAATGGTTTAAAATACCATGACCAATGTTTTGGATCAGGTTGGCAGTTTTGTATAAGCATGTACCTGCTGAATGACAGCGTTGTCCGGTTCTGTCAGCCTCGCCAGGACGCGCTCGAGCTCTTCTGACATGATTTCCACCGTTTAACGTTCAACCGTTATTTATTCAAAATTACAAAATAAACGACGCCGGCCAGCAGACCAAATCAGATGACAGGCAACTGGCAGTATTTAGATACGATTAAGAAAAGATTGCACTAACGTATATATTCAAGTATGTTAGTATTGCATATATAAACTGTAGTGGGAAAATTGTATTTGCATGGGCGCTTATTTGCAGAGTCCCTAAAGTTACCACGCGGACTGGAAGCAGAAAATGCCGCATGAGTTGGATGTTAAAGGGACCAAAGCCCTAAAAACGTGATTCAGAAAGATTATTTGAGCTGTGCTATAACAACAGCGCCTGCTGCGGTAATGGAGGTCAAAATTCACTGCACGATGAACTGTATGAACCAACCATGCGAAACTTTTTGTGTGTAATTTTAGCAGTTTTGATTGTGTGCCTGTTCGTTTTTAAGGGGATCGTGTTCAGGCAGTTGCTTGCCGGAGAAGATGAACTGTTAATGGGCTATTTTGCATCTGAATCTCCATTAGAAAGACATGCACTAAACAGATGGCAGGCAACCATAGTCATTATCGAAAATTAAAACCGCAGTACAATAACACAAGCCGAATTAAGCGTGAAATGTGAAATAAATAAATCAGTAAAAATGTTCAGATAACAATGATAATAAAATTTAAACTCAATGCTTTATATAAATATGTTTAAAATTGTTCTTTTTCATAAAAAAAAATGACTAAAAATTGAGTTTTTGCAAATAAACATGAAAATGAACATTTTAATCCTTTTCTCAGACAATATACAATCAATTTTGGTGCAATTAAAACATTTTTATTAAACAGTTATAATAATTAAAATAAGAGTTTGGTCACAAAACATCATTAGGAATAAAAACATAATGAGACAAATGAGGTATTGCAATATATATATATAAATTTCAACTAAATTTGATATTTTTAACGTTTCTCTCGCATTTTCCTATTTATTAAAATGTCATTCAATATTTTTCCCTGACATTAATTCAGATGTACAATTTTTTGAACAGTGATCTTAAGTTATTTTCTTAATTATAAGTTATTATTAGTAAATTAGCTCTAGTTTTGACTTTGGTACTGACTAAGCTAATGTATACAAACACATTGTTGTGTAGCATCGCTATAATATATTATTGTATAGCATCGCCATATGTATAACTATTTTTTCTATAGCACAACAAATATTCAAAGAGAGATCTGTGAGGGGTGTAGTCATTTACGCTGGGCACTGTATGTACAGGCTATATGCATTATCATAGACAACAACGTTATCAATTCACACATATCAAGCAAAAATTACAGTTGAATTAATCAACCTAATGATAACAAACACACTAAATATGTAAATATCTTGTTTGTTTGACTTTTATTCATGTAATAAAGTAGTTTTGCTTAAAACATTATTTGTTAAGTATTAATTAATTACTTGTTGCCAGGTTATGATGATGATTAAGTAAGTAAGTAAAGGTTTATTTATATAGCACATTTCAAAGACATTAAATCACAAAGTGCTTTACAATAAAAGAAAACCAGAAAACAGGTAAAAGAAAACATCAATAAAAGAAAACATATTAAAACAAGGTAAAAATCCAAGAACAGAAACACCAATGTAAAACCGGCTCACCATACTGTTAATCAGAGTTCTCAGTGCTAGAGAGAGAGAGAGTTCCAGAGCCTTGGGGCCACAACACAGAAGGCCCGGTCACCTTCAGTCTTAAGACGTGTTCTGGGAATGGCTAAAAAGGTCTTTGCCAGAAGACCTCAGAGACCGGCCACAGGAGTGACCATGTAAGAGATCTTAAATATAAAGGGGGGCCTGACCATGCAGAGATCCATATGTAATTACCAGAATCTTAAAATTTACTCTAAAACTAATTGGAAGCCAATGAAGAGCCTTAAGCACAGGAGTAATGTTCGACCTCCTATACTAGTGTTGGGTAAAAGCCTCGCAGCTGCATTCTGCACAACTTGCAAAGGCTCCATAGAAGATTTGTTCAGACAAGTGAACAGAACATTACAACAGTCCAACCGTGAGGAGATAAAGGCATGGACAAGCATCTCCATCTCTTCCTTTGAAACAATATTTCAGATTTTTACAATGTTCCTCAGATGGAAAAAGCATGTACGAACAACAGACTTAACATGGCTATTAAAACACAGAGCTCGATCAAAGATGACACCTAGATTTCTAATGTCACTGCAAATATTAAAATAAATAACTAAAGTAAGAAAGAGAAAAGAAAGAAACTAATCCAAGAGACGAAGTACGAATCAATCAATGAAATTATAAAAGCATTATGATAAAACACACCTGGAAAATGTAAACCAACACTGGTTAACTTTTGTAAAATAATTTATTTTGTCTAAATTAGTGCAAAAAGCAGATGCATTGCTCGCAACCATTACCTCCACACCCTTTCACACCTCATTTCCCATATAAACAGATCTGTGGTCCCTCCAATCACCCCATGATGATCTCATATTTTCACCTCATGCAGAAATATTTCCATTCTAAAGCAGCAGGCAGGGTGGACTACAAACACATCCATTCAGGTGGTAATTTCAAGGCAAACCTGCTTAAGGCATTCAAACAGTCCAGCCAGTAAATGCCTAGAAGTGCTACATTCCAGTCCACAAACGTTTTAAAGGTTAAACAGCTTTAGACTGGGACACTATCGTGGTAAATTGTTCATATAAGTCTTTGTCTTGCTTTTAAATTAATCATGCTAATCTAAAGAGAAGATTGGTGCGCTTGTAAATTCACTGAAAGAAACATTTAAATCAGACAATAGATTACAGGGATCAGAGGGATCTACATTCATTAGGCCTATATGTTTATAAATGTAGCCTATTTGAAAATGCTAAAATCGTTCATGCTTTAAAATGATTAAATAAATAGGTTTTCATCACTGTTCAAATATGGCTGTAAAATATTTAAAACCACCAATAATTGTCATCTTTTGACAACAACGCTATCTTATATAGACTATAGTCTGTGTACGTTAACAAACAGAGGAAGCAAAAACTTTCTGAAAAAATGTTCTATCTATCTATCTATCTATCTATCTATCTATCTATCTATCTATCTATCTAT
>CAIGQV010019124.1:1104412-1134990 GCA_903798115.1 Danio jaintianensis | reverse complement strand
TTTGTATATATATATATATATATATATATATATATATATATATATATATATATATATATATATATATATATAATAAATATACACAGTACACACACATTTATTATGCCAAATATTATGTTGTTTATTATGTCTTTTATTTTGGATGCGATTAATCACTATTAATTTTTGCCCAGCACTACGTTTTATCTTTCATTTTCATAAATAAATAAATAAATAAAAACTTTTTTACATTTAAAAAATCATTTCAATTGACTGCTTGTGCCATTTTATATAATTTTCAAACAGGAAAATATTTAGTAAAAAAATAAAAGACATTTTGCGAGTTAAAATGTAAGGTTGTCTGTCAAATAAATCTGCCATTATAAACTTAATATTTATTATTTATTTTTTCAGATAAATGTACTAATATTTATTTATTTGTAACTTTAAAAATGTGAAACTTATAACACTTCACTGGACACGTATTAAACACACAGACATCACCATCAGGACACTGTCTACATATTGTATAACTGCAGGTTAACTATGTTTATAAACTGTCTACCCTATACACAACTCCTTAATTTTTCTGACCTAATAATGTGCACCTTTTGTGAAGCTGCTTTGGAACGATAATTATTGTGAAAAGCGCTATACAAGTAAACTTGAATTGAATTGAATTAAATAAATGAAAGCAGTAGGCCTATTTTTCTCAGGTAAATGTGGAATGAGGGTGTGGTTGTTTCACTCAGAAGCTGCATCTGATTGGTCCTCGTAACTCGCTGGAGCTCTAACCCCGCCCACACCCACTCACCTGGCGATATAAATCAGCATCTCCACGCGTCTTCATCAGGTCATGTGAATGGGTCGGTTATTGTTACTATGAGGAGAGATTCAATTAGCAGCCGTTTTCGAGGGTAGTCGAGCCCTTTGGGGGTATTTTTAATTAGGTCTTTACTAAGTCTAACACTGCACATTTACTTTCTGCTTGAGTTTATCTGACGACGAAATGGCGGATTGGAAGATGTCAGTGAGTTACAATTTTAACCCGTCGTATCATGCGTATGCATACGGGCTCATGTACCCGCAAGTGTCAGAGCACGGCGTCCCGAATCTGAGCTGGCCCGAGGCCGCGTACACGCACTCCGGCGGGGTCACCGCGGGCTACTTCACCGCTCAAACCGCACAGCAGTCGCCGCCCTGGAGCCCGGAGAACGGCGGCGCCAGCAGCACCTACGGACACTACCCGGGACACGCGCAGAACGGACGGCTCTTTCTGTCCTATAATAAGTCTGAGCCCGATACAAAGGCCAAAGATGCTGAGCAGGCCAGCAGCGATACACCCAGTGATTCCGAGGCCCATACGCCAGGTAACCCTCCTCTTACCGAAGCTTAGCCATCCGTGACATAGAGGCGCGAAATTTCCTTTTATTTCCTGTTCTTTTTCCTCGACGTCGCGGCTGTTCAACAGCACTAAACTTTCATCAAGTGTTAAACTGATTAAGTGCTTTATTCAGAGTTAAATGATATTAATGTGAATTTGAGTACCATTTTTAACTGGCATTTTTACTATACTGAAAGCAGAAGCAGATAGTTTACCTCAGAACTTGAAAGTAAAATAACTAACAAACGTAACTTGGCTTGAAAATGTAACATTAGAACCGTGAATCGGTGCAAACCAAGAAAAATCGTTCACTCGCAGTATTAGATTTTTTTAAAATAACGTTAAAGAGGTTTCATGTGTTAATTAGATTAAAACCCTTACCATTTCGTTAGGAGAGCTGTGCTTCTGAATGGTCCAGAAATTTAAGTGTCATGGTGCCTTCACCTTGTCGCTGTAATCTTCTCGCGTCACTTTTAGCTGGATACATTTTTATTATTTTTATTATCATATTTTATGTAGTTTTTTTTAGTTTTTGTTGTTGTTTAGGATTTAGAATTTAATGCTTTTTTTTTTTTTTTTTAATCGCTAAATTTAGTATTTTTGATACCATTAACAATTTGACACTGATTCTGAGTTGATTTTAAAATGAAAATTACTCAATTGAGTTTTATATAACTTGTTCCAAGCTGTTCATTGTGGTAAACGAAGATAAATGGTTAAACTTTCATTCCAATCTGTTAAATATTTACTTTTAAGAAGTGAAGTTGTACATGCACGCAAACACAAGTTTAATGTTCAAAATAACTTGCCAGTCTCAAGGAAGACATTATTTACAGGTTTAAAAATTGAGTCAAAGTGCACAGCTTTAAAAAAAAAAAAAAAAAATTGTATCAAGTGAGCCCACTAAGCTTATTTCATTTATTTAAATAAATAAAAATTTCTCTTCGGCGTAGATTCCTGGAGCTCAGGCAGCAGTCGAGAAAGGGCTCCACTGACCAACCTCAATTTGCCATCCTGGAGAGATCGGGACTATGAAACTGACAGTGGCAGTCCTGACAGCGGAGAACAGAACTCAACCTCCACAGCAGGAGAGGATCCAGTCAATCTGAATGTGGGGGTTGATGCCCTGCCTCTACTGCCAGCACTGACCGCATCTCCAGTTCGGCCTCCAACCCTGCCCCGCAAGACCCGGGCTGCGTTTTCTGAAGAGCAAATGAATGCTTTGGTCAATCGGTTTAATGTCCAGAGATACCTCACGCCTGCAGAGATGAAGACACTTGCTGGAGCGACAGGATTAACATACAAACAGGTTTGATTTTAACAAAAAAAGGTTTTAACTGAGTCTTTAATATATTATAGTCATGATGACCATCTTGGTTTCTTTCCAAAGGTAAAAACATGGTTTCAGAACCGCAGAATGAAACTCAAGAGGCATCAGAGAGACAGCAGTTGGATGACAGAGAGATATGTTGTTAATGCTGTACCCAACACACCAGCTCCTCATTCTCAGGTGAGTGTTTGACGTCAAACCAGATTTCAAATGATGAAAGTTTTGATCATGTTATTACATCCAATAGAAGTGAAAGGGGGCCAAAACTGTTAACTTTTCATATTGCCCATGTGTGTAACGACACTTTACAAGACAAACGGTCTTTTTCCCCTTCTTGGTGCAAGGTTTGTGTACAGGCAAAGTGAAAACTATCCCCATTTTAACACCGACATAAATTACTAAAATTATGTATGAGTGTCAGATGTAGTATTTGATCTGTTCCTACGGTCAGCCACTGTTTTGCCCTACACATACTTGTGTATGCTTCTAGACTGAATATGAAGCATGCACTTAATGTCAGTTTTCAAAAGTTTAGTCTTTTCAGACCTCCATTACCCACACATTTTACTTGAAAATGGTGTCCAGTAAGTGGCATTAACGTGTCCATGCTGTTGCTTGTTTTGCCTGGTTGGTGGCAGAACTGATTAGTGTGGACGCATAACATGTTATCATCTACAAAGGAGACTTTTCAGTAGTTTGAATACCGTCTTAAAGGCACGATGATACAAGTTACCTTAAGTAGGCATGGGACGATAACCGTTTTCAAGGTATACCGCGGTTTGGAAAAGTCAAGGTTTTAATAACGCCAACTGTTTCTGCCTACGGTATATGTAAGATTTTTTTTTTTTTTTTTTTTTTTTTTTTTTTTTTTTTTTTTTTTTTTTAGGACAACAGTATCTCCAGCAGAAAAGATATCCAAAGATGCCGTTTTAAATTGCAAAGAAATGTGTATTTGAACACAGCAGAAGACAATGATTTATTTTAATTGTTCAGCCTGTCATGTTTACGGTTCCAAAATATTTTAAATGTTTCTCAAAATCAAATGTATTGTGTTTAAAGGGGATTTTTTTTTTTTTTTAATTCATTTATTTATTTTTTAAACCTAGACATTTAAAAACAGCATATATCAGAGCAGTAATCATAATACCGTGAAATCGTGATATTTTTATCCAAGGTTATCATACCGTCAGAATCCTATAGACCATTTTGAGGGATGTAAACAAAAACAATGGTCCTAACGTACTTCCTGTTTTACATTTTTAATTTCCATAGCTTCTGAGAATCCAAAAAAGTCCAAATGTTGATAAATAATCCTATGGCAGCTGTTTTAACGTAAAGTTATTATTGAATTGCCTCTTGTTACAGTTATGAAATGGTTTGACAACAAGCAGGAAATTTTCATGGGCCAGTGACATCACCACATTGAAATGGTCTATACCGACCCATGCCTAACCTTAAGTCAACTCCAAACTAAGAAAAATGTAGTTTCTATGGTATATATATATATATATTTATATTTATTATTATTTTTTTTTTTTTTTTAAGCCTAGAGAGTCATGTGCTGTTTAAACAATTCTCAGAATCAATTCAAGAGAATGGTGACTCCTTTTGAAAATCTTGACTTTTCCAGCTTTATTTTTGCCACACTCAACTTCCTATTGCCAAAGTCCCTTTAAGGCGAGTAATTTCACTCGGCGGCCATCTTTAAAACTCCTCTCTGGCAGTATGCTCGGGCATTCTTTTTGAGTGGAGAAACATCAATATCTCTAAAATTGCTTGCCAAGCTTATGAGTAAATTTTTATATTAGGAATCGACAATGAAATGTCACAACTGTCTCTTTAGTTTCATTTCTAAACGTTAGGATCACACAATCTGCAGAAACTTGCGTCTGGTCCGAGCCCCTCCCCTGCAGAATGGTCAGTCTATAGCGATCGATGATTGGCTCCTGTACTAGAAGGTGGGGCTTTATTTGCCATATTGACCATTACACTGTTCCCCATTCAAAACTATACGAGTAACACGTCTTGTGTATTCTAGAGTCTGTGCTATTGCAGACTGTTAAATGGATGGTTCACCCAAAAATGAAAATCGTCAATTATACAGCCTTGACTTGTTCCAAACCAGTGTGAGGTTTTTGTTCTGTTGAACACAGGATATTTTGGATGTTGGAAACATGTAACCATTGACTTGCATATTTGTGTTTCCTACTATGGAAGTCTATGGTTAAAGGTTTCCAACATTCTTCAAAATATTGTGATGTGTTCAAAAGAAACTCAAACTGGTTTGGAACCAGTCAAGGGTGTGCAGATGATGATGATTAGTCTTTTGGTGAACTATCCTTTTTAGAAGCCTGCAGAAGGGCACATACTAACGCACACCTCTTTAGTTTCAGAATGAAACCCCTGGAGCAAACCAAGACCACTACAGTAACCCTCAGGTGCGAGAACCCGTTTTCAAGAGGAGTCCTCCAAAAACGCCCTTCTACCCCAGTTACCCACAGCCACCCTCCCCAACCCAGGCCACCACAAGACCCCCAGGAACCTGGCCTCTCCCCCCAGCTGTGACGCACTACGAGTTCCCCAACCCCATCAGCTACATGCCAGCCTGTGATGGCAGCAGTGCAGTGAACAAAGAAAGCAGCCCTACTCTGTTGGCATCTTCACCTACTGCTGGCCCATGGGCAACTAAAGGAATGACTTTGCTGTGAGTCCAGCTGCTTTGTGTATATTATCAATCTTCAGCCACACAGCCTTCGGTGTTCACCGTGTTTGTAAATATATATTTTTTTTGGCCAACAAATTGTTGGATATTTTTAGGCAGTGATGTCATGGGTGGCCAGTTGGGGCTGAGCGAGACTTGTCTCAAGATTTTTGATCCTGTAAAGATTGCCTTTTTTTAAACTCCGCTTGTTTTTATACTGGAGATCTATTTTTATAACTTTGTACCTTTTTCAGAGTATTTAATATGTTGATTGTTTGCTCTTCCAGATTTTTCTTTTTTTGGTCAGGACAAGTTTGTCAGTTATGAATTTATGCAAGGCACTGTGCAACATCTGTGACTGGGAAGGGGTTGTCTGTACTGCACTGTTTTGTTCTATCAATCTCACTGCTTTTGTGTATGTGATTAATGTGCATTTTATGCCAAAATATTGCTTTTCTGTATCTGGTCTGTACTAATGGAAACATTTAAGTTTTAATTGACACTCTTAAGCTTGTGCTTGCAAACTATACAACCTGTTGAGCAATAAATGTTTGGTCCATTCCTACATTTCAACCAAGGTTGCATAGCCTATTGTGTCAGTCATCTTTTGCTCTTGTATGGTAGTCAATAGTGGTGTTGTGATTTGGCACAAATGGAGCGAAAAGAACTCAAAGGTCCCTGTAGGACCACCAAGTTATGTTGTGTGTGTCCTACTAAAAATAGGAAGCTGACAATTGGTTGATTAACTTGTCAGCTTTTTATTTTAGTAACTTAAACTAATTCTAAAACCAATTTTGAACTGCCAATATTAGCAAACCAATTTAGGTTATGGTGAAGTAGATTGGTTTTTAGATGGGCTAGGCTTGTGTTCATCTGGTTTTAGCTGGTCTTCTATTATAAGCTAGTGTTGGCTGTTTTTAATCTTTATTTTAAAACTGTCAGTCATTTTTAGCACAGACTGTTTGAAATTGTTTAATCCAAATGCTTTTGTGTATTGTGGTCAATTACATTTACTTCTCATTGCCTTTTTAATTTTGTCTATTATAGACTCTTTCTAGTCTCTTGATCATATGCATTTATGCCATAATCTGCAATCTTGATTTCCTTTGGGGGGGGAGACACTTTTTAGAACCCCTCAGTGTGATTTGAAACCACGTTGACTCTTTCAGTTTCATGTTAGATACATGTTTTCATTTACTTAATGAATTTGATAGCATGATGCTGAGCTCTATCTTTAAAGATTTGACCTTGTTAAACTTTTTCACCTCACGCCGATCACTTGATTTAAATTTGGTAATGGCAGTAAGTAAAGTGGTTAACCATTAAAATCAATTACTAGAGATTAAAGTTGTTTTTCATGCATTTTAACCAAAAATAACTTTAATTATCTGTTCATCTTCATTCATGCAATTGGTCTGATCCTCTGTCATTATAACTCCAGATTCTGCCTTTTTGTGCTTCCCGGAGAAATATTTTTCCAATTGCCATTTCATTTATATGCATATTGTTTAGTCATACAGCTTTTAATGTTTGGTTTCATACTTTGTCCCCTGTTCTTTCTTTTTTTTTTTTTTATTGTCTGTATCAACTTCTGCTAATAATTGGGGCTCATACATTATGCGATTTATATTGCGATATCAATATAATTTCAAAAGATGACTTGTAACACTATTTGGGAGTCATAAGATTAGATTGATTGAGATTATTTTGTAGTGCAGTATCTGCATAAAATCTAGTAAACAAATTACAAGCATATTACAATAAAGACGAGGTGGAATCTAACAGTATTGAGGCACAGAAATTCAGTCATATTTAAAATAACACTGAATAGTCTTGTATATAAATAAAATAATCTTTGTTAAAGCTTCAACTTTAAGTTATTGGTGTAAGTTCGCTTGAAATCTCAGACAGCATGGGCCCCGCTAGGGGGGGAAGTTAGGACGCGATGCCCATCCCCCTCTGCCACCCCCTCGTACCACCCAGCGACGCCCATGTCACACAGTCACAGGTCTTTCGAAACAATTCCAAATGAAAACCATTCACTATATTAGGGTTAAACTTTGTGCAGACTCCACAAATCACGTTCTGAGCTGAGGTGGCTGGTTATTATTACAAGTTGACATTACAGATTTACATATTGTGCTATCAATGCTGAAACCATATATTGTGCAGCCCTAATCTGTTTTGTTTTGAAGAAAAAGTTAACTCAAAGGTTTGGTACCAATTGAGGGGGAGTAAATTTTCATTTTCTGGTTAACCACCCCTTTACGAAATGTATTTTGATTTGCAATATATTTATTTGTGCGTACTTTCCTACATTGCTAAGACATATTTCTTAAAGCACCGAATCAGCATATTACAAGCAGAACAAAAAAGCTACATCTGACATTGAGCTTGAAATAATTGTGCAGTGCCTTATTTATTTATATGATCGACACCACTGTTGTTGCATTTCACCCATTTATTTCTCTTACCGTAATAAAAATGACTTTATTGAAAACATACTATTTACATTTCAACAGATCACAGTTGATGGTGACTTTAGAGCATGGTATTGCTTCCATAATCTATTCTTCATTTCTTCAGCTTGCTCATATTAAACCTTCTACTCCTTTGATCAAAATGTGTATATTGCACCATTTGCACACAATATGACATCTTTTTACCTCAAAGATCATAATATACTTCCTTTATAACAACAAATTCACCTGTAATCGTCAAGTAAACTCACTTACAGTACATATAAGTGCTTTATGTCCTCCATGGTCACATTAAATAATATATAAGTATGAAGGCCTCTGATTCTTGTCCCATTATGCTTTGAAACCGATATTTAATAATTGTAGTCATACTCATTACATTAAATGAACACTCCACTTAATTTGAAAATGGGCCCATTTTACAAGTCTGCTAGAGATAAACAGCTGAGTTCATCATTTTTTTGAATCCATTCAGATGATCTCCGGGTCTGGTTGGAGCACTTTTAGCTTAGCATAGATGATTGAATCAGAATAGACCATTAGCATCTCGCTCAAAAATCACTAAAGAGTTTTGATAAATTTCCTGTTTAAAGCCTGCCTCTTCTGTAGATACTTTGTGTACTAAAACCGACAGAAAAATAAAAGTTGCTAATTTCTAGGTTGATCTGGCCAGGAACTATACTCTCATTTTGACATCATAAAATGAATTTTGCTGCCACAGCAGGCGCAATGATATTTTACATTTCGATAGATTCGCAGGTGCAATATTACACAGATTCAAGTGTAGGGCTCGGTGCTGAGGACTATTTTCAGGCACTGTGCAATATCATTCGCATATTGTTAATTATTATGTCGGAATATGACTATAGTTCCCAGCCATATTGGAAAATAGGAAATAGAAACTTTTATTTTTCCGCCAGTCTTAGTGCACAATGTAACTACAGAAACAGACAAGCTTTAAATAAGAAAATTATCTTTTGAAATTGAGTGAGATGCTAACGGTCTAATCCAATTCAATGCTTTATGCTAAGCTAAAAGTGTTCCCGCCAGACCCGGAGATCGGCTGAATGGATTCAAAACTGATCTGTTTAACTTTAGGGCACTTGTAAATTTGGGCTATTTTCAAAAACAGGGCGAGTGTTCCTTTAACAAAACCCACAAACAGAAAGCAACATTTCGAAGTACGAAATTCTGTCCCATTCAGCACAAACAATCCAAATACTTAAGTATTGGATGTGCATATAATCTAGCATCTATTTACCTATGTGAATTTTGAGTATCAGGGTGTTGGTGAGCAAACTATTAAATTAGTCTTTAGTCACATTTGTCTGCTCACTATTTCCTTTTAATGATTGGCATCAGTTTGGATAGTTTATAATATACTTCAGCAACACAAAAACCTGGTCCATAAGTCTCTTCCACGTTTGAGAGGGAAAAAAAAAAATCCCCTCAGTCCATCTTAAGGCTACAGTAGATGTAACGGATAAAAGCCAGAGAAGCCCAAAAGGAAACCGTTCCCAGCATGAGCGAGAAAACAAACGCGGTGAGCAAGGAATATCCGAAGAATTCGACGCTCTGTACAAGGCCGCTCATGTTGGAGCGATTGTGGTAGTAGAAGAGAGAGTAAACAAATATAAAGATGCCGGTGGAGCCGGTGCTGAGAACACTTCTCCACCACCAGCGGTAGTCCTCGCCTGAGAGCAGGAAGTAGGTGAGGGCCACAGAGATGCAGGCGCCCACCGACAGCAGGATGGCAAACACGCACAGCAGGATGCCGTACAGTGTGTAGTGCTCACGACCCCACGCCGTGGCGAAGATGTAGTACAGTTCTACTGAAATGGCACTGAAAAGTCAAGGGGAGAAAAAAAAAATAGATGTTTAATGTAATCTAATAAAATAGTTTTTTAGGGCATCCGCCGCAGTGATGGACCCTTTTCACAAGACTGTTATGACGTGTTTAATAGTCATCAGCATCTTTCATTCATTCATTTTCTTTTCGGCTTAGTCCCTTTATTAATCAGGGGTCACCACAGCGGAATGAACCTTATCCAGCATATGTTTTATGCAGCGGATGCCCTTCCAGCTGCCAAACCAGCTGCAAAATGACTGGGAAACACCCATACACACTCATTCGCACATACACTACAGGCAATTTAGCTTACCCAATTCACCTATAACTCATGTCTGTGGACTTGTGGGGGAAACCGGAGCACCCGGAGGAAACCCATGCGAACACGGGGAGAACATGCAAACTCCACACAGAAATTCCAACTGACCCAGCCTAGGCTCGAACCAGCGACCTTCTTGCTGTGAGGCGACAGCGCTACCTACTGCGCCGCCGTCATCAGCATCTTAAATCCTTGAAAGTTTTTAATATTTCAAATTTTTTTTTAAAGTAAGTACATTTATATGCATTTGTAACCCTTATTTCTTGCTGTTTACACACCAGTCTCTTCAAAGTGGGTATCATAAATAAACACGGGTTACCAGAGTGATAATTCGTTTCCTTTTTTTCCTTTAATCTGGAGCATCGACAGCATTCACAACAGCCGAACTTTTTTTTCACTTCCTCCTCCTTAAAGGAGCCAGAGCCCATTCTCAACTAACACATATTAAACCTTGCAACAGACATATTGAAAGTAAACAGAAAATCTTTCTAAGTAGATTTAATAACATTTTAACATTTAAATATGAATGAACAAAATATAAATGAAAATGAATTTAATATAAGGTTACGGTCTTCCCCTGCTTAACAAAGAAACGTCCCCGTTTCCTCGAAATAATTCTGAATCACTTTAACACACTCACAAAGCAACAACATACTAACAAAACAATAACATTTTTGCATTTAGCATTTAAATATTAATTAACAAAATATTAATTAAAATAATGAATTTAATATAAGGTTATGCATTTATGTATGTACTATATCATCTCTGCATCAAATTACAAAAAAACGAATTATTGCTTGTGCGAAATGGAGAGTGTATGGGGCAGGACAGTAAATTTGATGTTGTTTTCTCTTCTGCTGCAGTTATCAGTCTCTCACAATTTTTTCAGAAAGATTTGATAACATCATCATGGAGTTTTTCTTTTATTATTTCAGCAAATAGGATTGTAAAAAAATATTTGGTGTACTCTCCCATTCACTGCGCTCTGTTTACCCAACTATGACGACTTCTGCTACTGAGAAACCCAGAAATTGCATTGGTGGTTCATTCCGCTGTGGTGACGCCTGATAAATCAGGAACTAAGCCGAAGGATAGTGAGTAAAATAGTTGATATATTATACTCTATTCTCTTAAATATAACTAACAAATGAAATATTGGTTTAAATAATGGAATATATGAAAATACCATTTTATTTCATATATTATTCTAATCTTTAAAGGGCACCTATAATGAAAATAATCTTTTTTAAGCTGTTTGGACAGAACTGTGTGTAGGTATAGTGTGTCCACAGTCATATTGGGGTGATATAAAGACAATAAGTCTCTTTTTTTACCGCAACTTGACGTAGGAGTGCGGTTTCCCCACGCACCGAATTGATTGACAGCTGCGTATTAACATGTCTCCATAGTAACGCGTATAATCATATCAACAAGACAGGACGTGCGCAAAGCAACCGGGAATAAAAGATCTGTTCAGTTCGCTAGGATCATCAATCATCATCAAATGTGATCAAGAGTGAGTTTTACAAGTTTAACACGTTTTTAAGACAGTGCATGTTTGTAATGAATTACAGCGATTTACTTCAGCTTTACTTTATCACCACAGCCGCGTGTCAGTACAATTATAAAAGAAGACGCTTCAATCCCGGGTTGTCGACCTTAAATCAGGTTTATTTTGTACATTAACATAACGGATATCCATACAGCAGTGGATATTAACGTGTATCCTGTCACATTTACCGTGCAAAAACAGTGCAAAGCTAAGCACGCGATGTCTATGTGTGTGTGTCCGCTGTGTGTGTGTGTGTGTGTGTGTGTGTGTGTGTGTGTGTGTGTGTATCTGTGTGTGTGCGTGAACTTTGTAACGACATTGTGTGTGACTCATCGTTGCAACTCCACAACAAATACATCAAATAATCATTGGGAAAGTTCTTACTGTAATATTTCTCACAAACGTTACGTGAGATCTGCTTCCTTCATGTCTGTCTGTTATCTGAGGCAGCCGAGGGCAGAGATTGAGGCACACTGACAGGCACGTGGGAATGGTGGGCGGGGAGGACTAGCATTAAAGGCACAGTCCACCAAAACAGCTACAAGATGCTCAGAGTTAAAAATTACAAACTTCTGAAAGGTATAATAAATAATCTGATGGGTGTTTTGAGCTGAAACTGTACAGACACATTCTGGAGACACAAAAGACTTATATTAAATCTGGAAAAAGGGGTAAACTAGGTGCCCTTTAAACTAGTTTTTGCATGTAACAGAATATAATGTTCTATAATGTAGCCCTCCTGAAACTTCTATTCTTTTTTTTTATATTTCCAAAGTGTTTTTCAATTGGTTACAGAACAAACCATTGGACAATTGCTTGATTAGTTAACTTAATTAAGCTTAAATGGCACTTTAAGCACACTAAATTAGTGGTGTAACGGATCACAAATCTCACGTTTCAGATCACTTTATGGTTTTTTTAGTCACGGATCGGATCATTTTTTGGATCAGCCAAAAAGGGGAGGAGACAAATGTAATTTGCTTTCCATTTATTACAAAAACAGTACTGCAAGAAACTTTTGGTTTTAACAAACAGAACTTAGAATCTGTAATTAACTTAAAGAAATAATCAACTGAATAAAAATACATTGTAAAATATTCAGTACTGTGAAAAATTCACTGTTACTACTACTGTTGCTGATAACGCTAAATGTAGAAATCTAGCATCATAATTTGTACAACCCATATTTATTTTTAGTCTCATTTTCAATAAATGATTCAGTTATTCACTCATAAAACTTCATGTTTCATTGCTAGATGGATCATTATTGAAGAATTATTCAGTGGCATATTTTTGATGGCTGGTTGTCAAAAATACCATTGGTTAAATAATGTAATTGCTGCCTACAACTTTCATTTTTGAGCGTCAAGTTAAATGCATATGACGATGATTGTAATCTTTACCATAAACATCAGGGGTTTTATCTAAACTATAAAGTGTTATCCCAGTACTTCTGTACTATTTGACTGTTTGTAACTTCATAACTAACTCAAAAGACTAAAGACTGAATCTCTTTCTTGATTTTTGCGTTTTTCAAACACAGATTTGAATGCAGTGATTCGAAGGATTAATAAATATATGCAAATCACCATCATTTATAATTTATGTTGCGTGGGTGTTGAGATCCCGATCTTTTAATGATTAATCGTGCAGCTTACACTCAATGCATTAATGCAGGCTAAACAAGTAGTGACAGAAAACACCTTTAATAACCTAAGAAACCCACCACATCCCGAATAACCTACCACAACTTCTTCCGTCATCATAATATTTCACAAGAAAGCCTAAATGCTTTCATACATGTGATTTGAATGAGGCGAGAGGCGATCTCTCTGCTATCACAAATTTAAGATCGAAAAGTAAAAATAAAAATGTATTAATCCACGGGTCACGTGTGTTACAAACCGTGGATAATGATCCGTACGAATCACGGATCAACCGTGATCCGTTACACTCCTACACTGAATTACACTAAATTCTAGTATCTTGAAAAATAACTGTACTGTCATCATGGCAAAGACAAAATACATTAGTTATTAGAACTATTATTATGTTTAAAAATGTGTTGAAAACAATTCTCTATGTTCACTAGCATTTGGGAAATATTTTAATTTAGTATTTTTACAAGAGGGCTAATTTGTCTTCAACTGCATATAAAATATTATATGATAACATAACGTTTCTTATTCATTGTATAACGTTTAAAATACTTTCTTACATAATATATTGATTAAACAGAAAACTCTTCATAATATAATATACAAAATGTTTACGTTAATTTTATTAATTTATGTACATAATATGCTACATTAAAAGAAGCTATTCATACTGTTTATTTAAACAATATATTATCATTTAAAAAGTTCTTACATATTTTTTTTACATCCAGGAACATTTTAAATATACTAAATGATTTCATATAATTTAGTTAATATGTTATTAAAATATTTTTAAATAATATGTCCACTGCGGCTTACTTGGATTTTATTGATGTTTCTTCAAGCTGTATTTTGAGTTATGGTATGTCATAAAGTAATTTATTTATTTTTATCTTTATATTCATTCATTCATTTTCTTTTCAGCTTAGTCCCTTTATTAATCAGGGGTCACCACAGCGCAATGAACAGCCAACTTATCCAGCATATGTTTTACGCAGCGGATGCCCTTCCAGCTGCAACCCATCACTGGGAAACACCCATACTCACTGCTCTTACCTGAAAGGCAAGAAGCCTCCGATGGCCATGTGCACAGCAGTGCGTTTGTACCAGGGCTGCTGGGGGATCTGCCTTGCGATGTTACGTGTACGACATGGAGCCTGAAAGTTGCCTGCTCTGTTCTTTCCAACGATTCCACCAATGACCGTGAGCGGGAAGCCGACCAGAACCCAGGCACCAAGCAGCAGCAGCACCGTGGTGGCAGGAAGAGCCTGAGTGGAGCCGCTCCACCAGTGTACAGAGTTCACCACACTCCAGGTAAAGAAGAGCGGACCTAAAACAAAAGAAGAGAAAGTGAGTGGGCCAAATGCCACTTACATCTGCTTATGAAAACACTGTAATTATGATATGCTATGTTTGGAATGGAAGTCTAGCATACAGCACAGTGCACACAATGAGTCAGGTAACATTTCAAAGTGGAAAAATCCTGTTGAGCACAATGCACTGTGGGAAACAATCCCATCTGAGATCAACAACCTAGAATTTTTCTCATTTTAAATGCTGCTGCTTAGCCCTATTATTAGCATATTTCATGTCTATTCTGAAGTACAGTTTAAAAAACAACATGTTTTTGAAAAAGAACACTGATCAAAATTATAGGCTGCGTCCGAAATTGCATACTTCCATACTATAATACGCTAAAAACAGTATGCGGGTTGAGTAGTATGTCAGAGTTCATTGAATTCGAAAAACGCTATGCGAGAAGTACCCGGATGACCTACTACTTCCGGCGAGATTCTGAAGTGTGCATCCGATTGTAAAGTCTAGATAGGATACATGGCTGGCCGGAAGTGCGATATGCACATCAATATAGCAGCATTTTTTATGACACTGTATAACAATAATTAATATTTTTATAGTACTGTGACGGTTGGGTTTAGGGTTATGGTAGGGGTAGTTATTGGGTAATTTAATAGATAACATAAATAATACTCTGTACAACTACTGTTTTTACATTACTGTGATGGTTGGGTTTAGGGTTGAGGTGTGGGTAGACGTTAATAAAATACAATTAATGGGAAATTTAATAAATAATATAAATCATTTTCGTTAACTTCTGGTCTCAACCATATCTGATCTAGCAACAACCGCATCCGATGGACGCTACGCTATCCCATGATGCACCGCGAGAGAATTCATGAATGGGAGTGAAGCGACGCAACTGACGTGGGTAGGTCAGGTCATAGATATATACACTAGATATCGCATACGGACCCTCAGCATGCGTCAATAGCGCCGCCACATTTGTACAGTGCTCCCAGTACAAATGTCATTCAACCACACTAGTCAAGACAGTGTGCCAATGTGAAGATGCTGGACTTTAGCGCTGCTTACGGGTGTAGTAACGAGCAAACAAAGAAAACAAAGCACAAAGGCAGAACATTTCATAGGTAAGATTTTGTTTTTTACGTTTTTTGTATGTTACAAACTTTTGTGCTCAACAATTAACGTTATTGATGATAATACAGTCTCTTACTGCACTGATCATAAGGCAAAGTAGCATCAACTTGCACTAAATTCTAGGCTTATGCTAGTTCTGTTGAATAAAATCAGCAAACAATGAAAAAGAAATATGCTGCGCTGCTAGAAACTTGTATTATTGTCGGCTAAGTGAACGAGTCATAACAGAGATTCATTCACAAACGAATCGCTCTCTCCGTAGAATGAGAAGTGAAAGCAGGAGAGGGGGTGTGTTTCAGGACACGGATTAGATCAAATTTAACAGGGAGGGAGGATAATACATTTTCATGCACACAAACACACACTTTATCGGCAATGCCCGTGCGGTCACTTATCCATCGATGTAGAAAAGCGAGGTAAAATTATAATTTTCGTAATTAAAAAAAATATTTGCGTACTATATTCCCGATCATAGGTATATGTGTATATCCCTGGCTCTGGATGGCCACAGTCCTCCACTGCACCTTGGTCACGCATTCATTTCAAAGGAGCGCTACCCTGTACTAAAATGGCGGCTCTATTGATATTGTAAATATCTATGAGGTCAGGTGATCATGACAAAATGTCGGATGTAGTACATCCGAGTTCCATTCATACTACTCATATTCATACTGTATAGAACGTACTTTTCTAAAGGTCGAGTAGTAAATTCAAATTCAAATGCAGTACCTACTGAGGCGATTTCGGATGCAGCCATACTTCGTGTCCTGTGAGAGACTTGAGATGCCAACCTGTAATCTTCCTTCATGCTACAATCAATGGTGTCGCTCTAATTTTAACTACAATGTTTTAGACAAAATAAAGGGTTGGTGTCTTGTGCCTTGGTTATTTTGTGAAAACTTCTACTGGCACGGTATAGCTATAAATACAATGAACAATAGTGAACAATGGGCTTCGACTACAATTTGTACAATGAAGATTAAATCATTCCTGAAAACAACTGTTCGTAAATTGTTGTCTAATTTAGATCTCCAGTGTAGTGATGCAGAAAACTGTGGCGGGGTCTCACCAGAGAAGAGTGCGGAGGTGAGGATGATGTTCCAGACCCAGCGCTGGCCCTGAATCTGGGTGTAGAAGCTGCAAGAACAGTATCCTGACACGCAGCTGGTCAGAGCGTACAGTACAATTGCTGCAGAGTTTATGGCACCGTGACGATGGACATTAAACATCCCCAGCAGTGCCATGACAATGATTCCTAAGGAAACCAGGAGAAGAGGAGCCAAAGTCAGCAGGTTATCTGAAGGTCATGTTCTTCCTATATGCAACTCTCTTCTCATTTTGACCAGAATTTAGCAAATTTTCTTTGAGAATGAAGGAATTAAAGAAGTTCATTGCTTCATTGACAAAAAAAATACATTTAACAAATCAATGAAATTAAAAGATGTCATGAAAGGTAATTATTAAATTAAAATGTTAAGTTATATTAACCCTTGTGCACTGTTCAAATTTACTACCCTTTTGTTATGTTCAGGATGAAAACATCCACTGAATTAAACTGCTGTAAGAATGCATCAGATAAAAAAAAAAAAAAAAAAAATTTTTGCATAAATCTGTTAATCAACCTCAGTCCTGATCAAAACTACTAAATTGTTTAGAAAATGACAGGATTTTAACTCTTTAATTGCCAAGTTCACTAATGATGTCACTGATTTGGTGAAAGAAAAAGAAAAAAAACACACAAAATGACGCATTTTCAATATAAAAAGTATTTTTTTAACCTTTTATCACAGTCTTGGACATGTGAACAATTAGTAACAACATTGCCTTTGATGCATTGTTAAATTTTCATTTTTTTCTCCCTAATTTACTGTTGGTGGCTGTTTTTGCCCCATTGACTTCCATTATAACCACATTTGATGGTGCATAAATACACAGTCTTTGTTTTTATTTACTCCATATAGTTCTGAGAGCTGAGATGCATATTTTGATTTTCTCAGACATCCCCAGACACACATACACAAACTTTAATTTGCTGGTATACCCCATATAAAATCCAGAAACTAAGCTTTGCACAGGCCTATCTTAAGGGTTAATGGTGCCAACTGATGATCAACAGTAAAAGTGACAAACTTGACCTCTTCCCAACAGGAAAAACCACCAACAATCAAAAATGTTGTCATATATGGTGTCATGGCTTTGCAATCCAAAAAATGTGGTTATAATGGAAGTCAATGGGGCAAAAACAGCCACCAACAGTAAACTAGTGAGAAAAAATGAAAATCAATCAAAAACAATGCTTCAAAGGCAATGTTGTTTCACATGTTCAAGACTTTGATAAAAGATAAACAAAAAAAATCCAGTCCACAATTACTTTTTATTTTGAAAATAATCATTTTGTTTTTTTTCCACCAAATCAGTAACATCATTTATGAATTTGGCAATTAAAGAGTTAAAATCCTGTCATTTTTTAAACAATGTAGTAGTTTTGATCAGGACTGAGGTTGATTAACATATTTAGGCAAAAATATTTATCTGATGCATTTTTACAGCAGTTTAATTTAGTGGATGTTTTCATCCCGAACATAACAAAAGGGTAGTAAATTTGCCCAGAGTGTGTTGTTGAGGTTTTTTTTTTTAATTCAACGCATTTTCTCAAAATATGTCTCAAAATAAGCTTTGTCACCAAAAATCATTCTGCTAGCTGAAACAGAGAAAAGGTTATGGTCAAATTAAGACTCAAAATCACCCCAGAGTGGATGAAAACATCCCCAAGAGTACATAAGGGTTAAGTAATGTTATTATTAATAAAATCATTGTTTATAAACAGATTTTTTTATATTAACAGTATAAACAATATTTAAAGGCCTAATGACTTTTCTAATAGATTATAATTATTATTTTTACGCACAATTTTTACACAATAAAATATTTGTCATATGATATGTCATAAAAACAACAATGGAGTAAAATATTTCAATAATTTTCACGACTTTATGTTTAGAAATCATACTTTTTAATATAAAAATTTTCTAAGAACATTAGAAAGTTGATCCTTTCAAGAAAGAAAAAAAAAACACATTTTGTTGAAGGAGTGAACTAAAATAAAATACATTTCTTTTAGTTGTTTCACCTTATTTAATTCTGAAATTGTCTTATTTGAAATCACTGCTTCTTAAACCCAGTGGTGAAAAGAGTACTGAAAAATCATACTATGGTAAAAGTACCATTACTTAGCCAAAAATGTAGTGCAAGTAGAGTAAAAGTATCTGTTGTAAATATTACAGTAAAAAGTAGCTCTTTAAAAGTAGTTAAGTGAAAAGCTGATGCGTTTACATGCTATTTGTATGTGTGTGTAAACGTAACATTCTGTAGTGCATTTAGTTATTGTTTAAGATTATTTGACTATTTCAGTCATCATACAGTAAACATCCGCCATCTTCTCATCAGTGCAGTCATGCAGTCTAAACAAGTCATTTTGGGTGTAAAGATTTTGGACATCTTCTTGGACACTTTCCAAACATGTCTTGTAATTGTTCATTATGATGCAAAACTGTTATTATTTGATTGGACGGGAGTCACAGGACTGATTTTTCTACTTTAGCCAATCCCCATAGACAAGACAAAAATGAAGTAGTGGAGTAAAGGTACCGATACAGCACTAAAAATTTACTCAAAGGGAAAGTAAAAGTACACATTTTTAAAACTACTTAGGAAATTACACTTCCTGAGAATAACTACTCAATTATAGTAATTGGAGTATTTGTGATTTGTAACTTTACACCACTGCTTAAACCTTTTTGGTCCCCATTCTCCCACCCCTCTAAACTTACAAATAACAGGTTTTACACTGTGTGACTGTTACTACTTTAGGAAACCTTTATTTACATTCAGTAATTCTTTAATAATGTAACTAAAATAGTATTGTTATGCATCTACAGTTGAAGCCAGAATTATTAGCCCCCCTGTATATTTTTTTTCCCAATTTCTGTTTAACAGAAATAAAAAAATTCAACACATTTCTAAACATAATAGTTTTAATAACTAATTTCTAACAACTGATTTCTTTTATCTTTGTCATGATGACAGTACATAATATTTTACTAGATTTTTTTTTTAAGATCCTAGTATTCAATTTAAAGTACAATTTAAAGGCTTAACTACATTCATTAGGCAAGTTAAGGTAATTAGGCAAATCATTGTATAACAATGGTTTGTTTTGTAGGCATTTGTAAAAAAAATATTGATTAGGGGGGCTAATAATATTGACCCTAAAATGGTTTTTAAAAAAAATGTAATCTGCTTTTATTCTAGCTGAAATAAAACAAATAAGACTTTCTCCAGAAGAAAAAATATTATAGGAAATACTGTGAAAAATTTCCTTGCTCTGTTAAACATCATTTGGGAAATATAGAGAAAAAAATAATAAAAATAAATAAATAAACAAATAAAAATCACAGGAGTGCTAATAATTTTGACTTCAACTGTATCATTTAAAAAACCCTAAAAAATAATGAATAATGACCACTTTTTTAAATAAAAAGTTAACAGCATCATACCTGTGGCCAGAGTCAGAAACTGTGCCCCGACCCCTAACACTGCACACAGGAGGCTCTTATACGGCGGGAAGCGAAAAACATCAGTGTGGATGATTTTCCATCCATTATCCCCTTGATCCAGGTCATCACAACCTCCGTCCTCCTCCACATTATACCTGTAGACAAAAACATTTGAATCAGCCCATTGTTCAAGTCATACAACAGAAGTGAGGCTTTTAGAGGGGTATAAATTTTTTTTATTTTTAAATATTTGATCATACATTATAGTTTTAAATTGTAATAGGTCTCTGTATTGCGGTTTTATGGTTTTGTTTTGTTTTTCAAAAGGGTTTAGGTCATGGTAACACTTTACAAAAAGATTCCATTAGTTAATAATAATGTATTTACTAACATGAACAAACGATAAACAATGCAATTATTACAGTATTTATTAATCTTTGTGAACTTCCTATAATGAAAATAAAGTTGTTCACTGTTAATCCTTGTTAATTCACAGTGCATTAATTAATGTTAGCAAGCACAACTTAAGATTTTATTAATGTAAGAATTGTTTACTAACATTAAATAATAGTACCTTATTGTAAAGTGTGGCCACTTTATTAGATGAAATCACAATCTCCTGGCAACTTGTTGGTGTGTAAGTGTTGCTCAGGGAACAACAGAAACTCATATAATGGTTGACAAATGAAAACACAAGCTCCCTTGTGTACTAAATGTGTTGCTAATTGAATGTGTAATACATATGTATAACAATTGATTAAGAATTCATTATTTAATTACCGTTAACTAAGTTCAGTTTGTATTTGCAGTGTACACAAACAGGTCATGATCAGCCGTGAATTTCACATTAATTTGATTAGATAACTGACCCTATGTAATAATTAACAGTAAATAAATATTTAGACAAGTTGTTACTTAAAAAAAAAATATTATTAAATAATAATATGAATAAATTATTATTAAATAATAAACATTTTCTGGCCAAACTGTTTTTTATTTATAAATTTAGCTGTTTTAAATACACTAATAATACATGGTAATTAGTTGCTATACGCATGGCTTTACATATGATTATGATGACTGAAATGTATGATATTATATAAATAAGGTATTATATAATAAAAATATAATATTTAAAGAGGTCCTATATTTGCTTTTTTCACTTTTTGAATGTTAGTCAGTGTAATGTGTATGTTTGGGCATCAAAATGATCTAAAAGATTACAAATCTCAAAGTCCACTCCAAAGAGGGAAATTAAATATATAAAAAAATCTCTTTTCAAGAACTACAAATGAACAGCTCATTTGTAATACAACCCTACGGAAATTCAAATGTTTGAGTGGCGGGCGTTTTGTTGTTTAAACATTTTAATTGTGATCATATTAGCTGATCTATGATGGCTGATGGGTGCCACAATGTTACGCCTGTGCTGCAGTGGACAGATTAGAGCTCCTGGATTTACAACACGTAAACTCATCAACTTCTCCCTAAAAAAAACGCTGCTTTGGCAAGGGGCTTCCTTTGTGTGGTAATACACCCCTCGCCGTGGCTGACGCCGACGCAGAGGCATACCTCTCAAAAAATTTAACTACACGTCGCAATGATGCATATCACAAGCTCTGTGATTGGTTGGTTTGGTAGCTATGACAAGTGAGGGTGGGACCGAGGGCCGCGAGAGAGCAGCGAGCCCTAATTCCGTCGATACTGGAATTAGGTACCAATCGATGCTGAAATTTTTTAAAACGTCCATTTCCCGCTAACATTTGAGTGCTGTTTAGCACATTCTTAAACACCGCTGATTTGCCATTGTGTTCACGTGCTCAACAGAAATGAATATGATTGGCCGTGAAGCTCATCAGTTCACCGAACTCACCGCTGTTTACTGAGTGTAACCACAGATACAGGGACACTGGTGCGTTTTAAAGCCGCGATTCATCAGCGGATCGTTCGTATGTCAGCTTATAGACAAACCAGCTGATCGACGTCACTTTGTGTGACACGCTCCAGTGTCCCAGTATCTGTGGTCATCCAATTATAGTTTAGACCCTATTAGTAACTGAAAAGGTTCAGCTATGAAAACTGCTTCTTAACAAAATTGCATGTGACCATCTAAAAAACAATGCTAGGAAAACTTTTTCAGATTGCTCCTTACCTGGCAAAGTCATTCTTCAACACCCTCATGAGGATGATGATGACGAAGCCCAGCAGTAACACCACCAGCACTAGTGAGTTGATAATTGACAGCCAGTGGATTTCCAGAGTCTTGGGAAAGAAGGAATAGTCTCGAAGACGCTCCGCTCTGCGTGAATGGGGCAACGTAGTCTCAAACCAGCGAACGCTGTAGGTGTGGGTGATTGACAGGCCACCGCCGCCGACACCAGCACCATGACCCGCTCCACCTTCCTCTAATGGCTCCGGCTTCACATCCTTCACGGACACATTGGCGAAGATCACAGAGTCACCGTTGTACTCTATATTGAAATCCAAGTGCGTCCATAATCCCACCTGGTGTACCAAAACAGTGAGTGAGGGAATATATAATGCTTTATTCAATGAAAAAGCATACATTAAAACAGTCAAACACATGGGTCTCAAACTGCCGGCCTGTGGGCCATTTACAGCCCACCCTCCTCCTCCCTCCGGCACGCAACTGACGTCAAAAATATAACGAGATTCGGCCCGCCAAAACATAAATTTTTGAATCACTATCATTGTTGTGCAAATGCATCTAGCCACTTGTGGTTTTGACCCGCCACCTAGTCGACATTTAAAGTACTGCATTCGGATTAGTTTTACTTTCATTTTCTCTCAGTGTACGGTCGAGTAACAAGCATGTGTTTTATTTCTATGTCCGTAAGTGCTCGATTTTTACTAAAGCTCTATTTTTGTAAATATTCAAGGGTCGTTTGATTATTATCAGTTTTATACCACTTGTATTTTGTTGTACAAACACTTCTTCATGGCTTACACGTTATACTGGTGGTGTAACAAATATGATATTTTTGCTAAAATTCGATTCAAATGGTCTCATTTAATAGATTTTCCTCATATGCTTATTAAGATTTGCATAAAAACTATGTACATTAGTAAAATTGTACTCCTAGTTGAATTGAACAAGTAAATGTGAATACGTACATACTTTTCCGCTCTGTTGTAGTTTTACAAAAAAAGAAAGGTATTGAGAAGACCGATTGCCAGTAAAGTCACTTAAGTTACCCAGACTGCTTTCTGCTGTTCTTACGCTACTGGGACAATACAGTTGGTTGGGACAGAATAATAATTATTATGCCTATTATTTGTAGTATTTTCATAGCAATTTAAACTACCCCTTCAATATGTACAGCAAGAAACAAAAAAGCTAGAGTGACTGAGTGAAGAGTGAAGAATGACTGAGTGTGTGTCTAACGCTCGGCCATACACACAACAACCACAGATATATTTCAGCAGCTGATGTGTGACACAATAAATGTGCAGATTTGCATTATAACTGGTGACAGGTAATGCTTGAAATATAAACGTCATGTCTGTTGTCCTAAGATGCATAAATTACGCCAGGTTTCCACTTTTTTTCTTGTGCTTGAATGTTAAAATAGCCCTCCTATGAATTGTCAGTCACTGAAATGGCCCCCCACAAATTTGAGTTTGAGACCCCTAGTCTAACAGCATATAGCAGCCAATATAATCAATATTTTATAAATATCTAATACACACTAGAATTTAAGAGTCAATAAATTTTTTTATGTCTTTAAAAGTCTATTTTGTTTGCCATTCATCATTATACATTTAAGCTGTGCAAAATATTACTGCAATTCAAAGTTAAGGTTTTCCATTTCAATATATTTGCAATTGTAATTTATTCCTATATAAAGTAATTTTCTGCAGTCATAACTGTAGTATTTGGGGTCACATGATCCTTCAGACGTAGTTCTATGAATTTATACTCAAGGTTGAAAACAGTTTTGCTGATTAATAACTATATGGAAACTATTTAATGCATCCTTGCTAGAAAAAAAAAGTCTTTAATAACTTAAAGATACTGAACTTTTGAATGATGTGCACACTTACAAGTACACACTTATCTACAGCGGGGAAAATAAGTATTGTACACGTCACCATTTTTCTCAGAAAACATATTTCGAAAGGTGCTGTTGACTTTAAATATTTACCAGATGTTGATAGCAACCAAAAAAATCCATATATGCAAAGAAAACAAATATAATTAGTTTACAAATTAAGTTATGCATAATAAAGTGAAATGACACAGGGAAAAAGTATTGAACACATGAAGAAAGGGAGGTCTAGAAAGGCAGTGAAAGCCCAGACAGCAGCTGAAATCTCTCAGTAGTTCTTTAGCAACCCTCTGCCCTTCGTCAGTGTAAATTAATATTAGCTGCTTCAGTCCAACATCTACATTATCAGGATGATGAAGATGAAACCAGGGTGGACATTTCAGCAAGACAATAAAAAAAACACAGCCAAGGAAACTCTCAAATGCTTTCAGAGAAAGAAAAATCAAGCTGCTCAAATGGCCCAGCCAATCACCTGACTTGAATCCAACATAAAATACTAATTAAAGATCAGATTTGATAGACGAGACCCACAGAACCATCAAGATTTTTACACTGTTGAATTCTGTGAAAAACCCACACCTGAGCAATTCATGTGACTTCATTCTCCATATGAGAGACGTCTTTAAGCTGCCATCACCAAAAAAGCCTTTTATATAAAGTATTAAATACGTTTCAGTAGTTCAGGACTTTCTCCTTGTGTCATTTCATTGTTATTACACATAACTAATTTTTCTTTGTTTTATTTTATTTTTGTGTTTGTATTGTTTGGGTTTTTACCAAAATCTGGTTCAATTCCATGTCAACAGCTCCTTTAGTAATATTATTCCCAGGAAAAAAAAACATGATGTGTTCAATACTTATTTTCCCCGCTGTATATGTACATCTTTCATATTTTTTAAAATATTTTACTAATTTCAAAACTAACCTTTAATCAAAATGTTTTGTGTAACTGACAGAGACAAAGTTATATACCTTGTGGCTGTGAGGCAGAAATCCACTTTCCTCCATATAACCAACAAAACCCCAGATGGGAATGTCATCTAGGACAAATTCAAAGTAATACAGCTCCTCAATTGCCTCCCGCAACTGATCCACCTGTAGAAATGTAAAATATAAAAACATCAGACGTCTGAAGCAAGACGTTCTTCTGTCACATCATCTTCCGTGACATTGAATTGTGCAAAATACTGTTCCAGGACATGTGGCTTCCTGCAGAGTTTAGTTCCAACCCTCCAACATACCCATCACTCACAAACGAACTTGAAAACCCTGACTAGCTGGTTCAACCATCCATTAGAGCTGGAGCAGAATAGAGAACACTTTCCATACAGGAAAATGCTGAATTCACCCAATCCAACTTAAAATGGGTCAAAGACTTTCCACTTCAGCATCTGAATCAACTTAGAAAAATAGAAAATGGGCAAATCATGACAGAATCAACTACATGTAAGACTTGTAAAAACTAAGATGAAAAATTATTCATTCATTCATTCATTTTCCTTCTGCTTGGTCCCTTATTTATCAGGGGTCGCCACAGCAGAATGAACCGCCAACTATTCCAGCATATGTTTTACCCAGCAGATGCCCTTCTAGCCAAACACCCTTACACTCTCGCATTCACACATGCACTCATATACTAGGGCCAATTTAGTTTTGTCTTTGGACTGTGGGGGAAACCGGAGCACTCGGAGGAAACCCACGTGAACACGGGGAGAACATGCAAACTCCAAACAGAAATGCCAACTGACTCGAGCCAGCGACCTTCTTGCTGTGAGGCGACAGTGCTAACCGCTGAGCCACCGTGCCACCCACTGAAAAATTATTATAAAGTTCATTATTACACATTTTGTGACTTTTATACATTAAATAATAAGTAATTATTAAAAATCCAAAATGAGTTGGAAAATGTGGCATTGAGCAGAACATGATTTAATTTGCAATAAACTTTCTCTGTAGTTACCTTTACCCATACCTTTAATGTATCAAATTTTGCAAAGAAATAAGGGTGAAACAATTCAATTCAAATTCAATTCAATTAAAAAAACTAGGGGCAATTCAAGGCATATGGAGCAGCACCAAAAGAAAACAATATTATTGACAAGCAAAGCAAAATGTACAAATAATTAAATGACAATAACAACATAAATAACAACAAGTATATTGATTCTATATTCATATAAGAATGAAAAAAATAATAACATTATCTGACCTCAAATAATTTATAATAATTAATCATACAAAATTTAATTATATTTTAAATTATTAAAACTTCCTGCTGACAAGTGGCGAAGCATAAAGACAATTGATTCGTTTTTTGGGGGCTACACAGTGTTCTAATATATCTTCAGATGATTATTGTACTAAATATGCCTGATAGATATTTTGGTATATAAACTACTGTTAAACTGAATGACATTTGAATGATTTCTGTAAATCATGTAAAAAAATGTATTAAACCATAAATAAATAAATAAACATAAAGTTTATTTATTTATTTCTTAGATTTTTTTTCTTTTTTTAATTACTTCCCAAATGATGTTTAACAGAGCAAGGAATTTTTCACAGTATTTCCTATCATATTTGTTCTTCTGGAGAAAGTCTTATTTGTTTTATTTCGGCTAGAATAAAAGCAGTTTTACATTTTTTCACAACCATTTTAAGGTCAATATTATTAGCCCCCTTAAGCAATTTTTTTTTTTTCTGCTTTTCTACAGAACAAAGCACTGTTATACATGACTTGCCTAGTTAACCCAATTAACCTAGTTAAGCCTTTAAATGTCACTTTAAGCTGAATACTAGTATCTTGAAAAATATCTAGTAAAATATTATGTACTGTCATCATGGCAAAGATAAACGAAATCAGTTATTAGAAATTAGTTATTACAACTATTATGTATAGAAATGTGTTGAAAAAAATCTTCTTTCTGTTAAAAAGAAATTGGGAAAAAATATATATAGGGGGGCTAATAATTCTGACTTCAACTGTACATACATACATACATAAATAGGACGCATTCTAATGTACAGAGAGAGAAAGAATAAAGCTGTAGTATACTATTTATATATACCACGAACAAAACCATGAATTTCAACTACCTAAAATCTTTTTTTGATTGAAGGTAAGGTTGCATCTTACCTCTTTCTCAGAGAGAGTGAGTTTGCACAGCGTCTGTCGATCCGCATTTTCCTTGAAACGGATGTTATAAAGAGATTCAGCCATACGGTCTCCATCCAACACCTCTCCCAGACTTAAGGCTTTATGACGGACCTGCAAACACGTCCACCAACCTCTCAAACTGTAAATCTTAATGACTTATATTGCTTCAGGCCATAAAGCAAGCACTCATAAAGGTTGAAACGTGCATTTTTGATTCGATGTTTGACGAAATCTCAACTGAAAAACGAAGAGAAGGTGGGACAGAGTAGCTCCTCCCCTTTAAAAAAACAGCCAATAGCGTTTTGTTTTCTCGCAGCTCAAGCGCATCAAATGAAAAGCAAATAAAAAAAGCATCTTAAAGGAGGCGGGGCATGTGAGATACTAGAGAGCATTTGATTGGTCAAGATTTGATGAGAAACTGAAGTACGAAGTGACGTGGAAAAAAAAAAGTTGATCCATTTAGGCGGAAGTGACAAACTACAAGCTTTACACGTTTATATCAGTTTTATATCTTCTAAACACAAATTTTGTACCACACTAGCTTATAGATATCCTTGAAGACGTTAACGAAAATGCTATTTTAATTTCACTGGACCTTTAACAGATTGGGATAACTGTCAATAATGCAGTGCACACTTACCTCTTTAGGTCTACAGACAGGTAGAGTGTAATAGTGATACGTCTCCTGGGGATTGTGATACGGACCAACTTTGTTCACGTACAGGACAACTGGATCGCCTTGTTTGTAACTCACTGCCCAGCCAAAGTGAGGCATCAGGCAGAGAACCAGCACACAGAGTGTCACGGATCGACCAGCGACACGCAGGCCTGAACATTCCAATCTCGCTGTCATGACAACACCTGTCAGTGGGCAAATCAAGACTGTAAAAGGGGTCAGGAAATGTGCAAACAGAAAAAAAAGTATCTTAAGGTAGACTTATGGTAGTAGTTTGACCTGGCAGACGGCATCTCATAACAGCTCATTCTTCAGCATTTGTCTGTTTTAATACTTGATATACAAATTGTTTCAGTAAGTTTAGATTTTTTTATTTTGCAATCCTTATTATCAAAGTATCTACAATAGCATATATACACATACATTTTTATTTTAATATATATAAAACATATTAGGGCTGGGCAATTTGGCCTAAAATCTAAATCTCGATTAATTGAACATTTTAACATGATTAATGAACGATTACTATATTTATTTTTTTGCCCTCATAGTTCACTAACAAGTTTTGTACAATAAATATGCTCTCATATTACAAGTGAATAAATGAAGTGTGCATTATTCATTCATTTTCTTTTCGGCTTAGTCCCTTTATTAATCAGGGGACACCACAGCGGAAAGAACCGCCAACTTATCCAGCATATGTTTTATGCAGCGGATGCCCTTCCAGCTGCAACCCATCACTGGGAAACACCCATACACTCTCATTCACACACATACACTACGGACAATTTAGCTTACCCAATTCACCTATACCACATGTCTTTGGACTGTGGGGGAAACTGGAGCACCCGGAGGAAACCCACGCGAACACGGGGAGAACATGCAAACTCCACACAGAAATGCCAACTGGCCCAGCCGAGGCTCGAAGCAGCGACCTTCTTGCTGTGAGGCGACAGCGCTGCCCACTGCGCCACCGCGCAGCCCAAGAGTGCATTACTTGATTTTAAAATAATTTAAGGAAACACACACTATCAACTATCTATGATTATTTATTGAACATCAACGTTGAAATGAACTGAAATTAAAACATACATTGCCTAAAACCAACAGTGAAAATAAATAACATGCACTTTTGGAAACGAAAGAAATTATTTTCAATGTTTTTCATATTAAAAGTAAAAAATAAGCAGTATCTCTTCTAACTAAAATAACTCTTGCATATCCTGTAAACAGTATTTTAGACAGTGCATTTCTTGCATCTTCTGTAAACAAATATTTTAATGTAAATAATAATTTTAATGTAATGGAAAATATGCCGTCTCAAGGCATCTTTGGCGCAGCTTCCAATAATCGTCAATGTAGTGCAAAGTAAGGCTCAAGAATGGGTCCATCGTCTTACTTGACCAGAGATCAGATGTGAGCCTCAGCCTTTAACAGAGCGGGGCCACGTGATTCCACACGCAGTAGAGAAAGTTATAAAAAAAAAAAATCGACCTGGAAAAATTTGATCGATTTTAGGTTGTGAATGTCGAACGACATCAATCGAATGCTTTTCAATTAATCGCCCAGCACTAAAACATATCATACATGAGTTACATGTAAGACTTAAGAGTTAATTAATATTATTAGTAAACTTAGGGCTTCAAATAAATACAGCTGATTGTAATATTACACAATAATTTTGTTACTAAAAATGCAAACACTGCAAAATACAATGGGGGCAAATCATGATACTCATGATCAAGTACATGTAAGACTTGAAAAACTAGTTTATTATTATACATTTTGTGACTATACATTAAATGATTAAAAAATATTTAAAAAATGAGTCGGAAAATGTGGCATAGAGCAAAACATGATTTCAATGCACCTAAAATGTTAATTTTCTTTAAATGATTTATTTAAAAGTAATACTTACAATTTTCATCATCATTTTTGTGCATCAAGTACACTTTATACATTTAAAACAAAGACACGTTTAATTATTTCAAACAATTTTATTATAAATTTTATATTATTAATTTTATTATTACTACTTTTAAAACAAAGATAATGTTTAAACAATTTGATTTTTAAATATTTCGTGACTAAACTAATTTGGTGACTACATTACCACATTACATTATACGTGTACATTACATATACTTGTAAAAATCACAAGGGGTTGGAAAACGTGAAGCTGATTTAAATTTGTGGTAGAACTTTCTCTTTAAGCAAAAATAGTCAAATCACCTAAAATTTAAAATTCCCTTTAATCATTTATGCAAATTTGGATACTGGATGTCACATTATGCATAAACTACACATAAGACTTAAGTATAAGATCAGACAATCAAGATATAAAAAAATAAATGGACAAAACACACACACACACACACACACACACACACACACACACACACACACA
>CAIGQV010019124.1:1038029-1104402 GCA_903798115.1 Danio jaintianensis | reverse complement strand
CACACACACACACACACACACACACACACACACACACACACACACACGACAAACAAATCAGTTTTTAAAATGTTTAAAAGGTGCCCTTGTTACAATGTTGTTACATAACCAAAGTGCAGAGTAATATTATAGATAATATTTTAGTTCACTGCATACTAATGTCAATAGATATAACTTACTACTATACAAATGTATTAGTAAATGCTGATTAACATTACGTAATATTAATATATGCTTTAAAGCTATTAGTTATTGTTAGTTTACTACAACTAACGTAGTTAAACTACTGCTGGCAAACGAAACATTATCGTAAAGTGTAACCAAATTAATGAACAGCATGTACTTATGTCAGGTTTTAGTTTAGTTGCTTTTAAGTATGAATAATAAACCGCTGTTACTAACAAATTAAAAATATATACCGTGAGACAATGACAGCGTAAAGTAATAAAGTGTTACTGAAATCGCTTCTTGTGGGAAATAAGACCATTTTCCACGTCTTCGTTTTGATAGGGTAACATTAAACAAAAACTAGCATCCTCCCGACATAAACAAATGAGGAAACAAATGCATAAGTCCCTGGACTTTGAAGTAAAGCGCTATAAATCTTGGACTATGATGCGGAAGTGTTGAAAGCATCTGAGAAATGCTGCAAACCTGTTTCAGATGCTTCCTCGGATTCCTCAGAATCGCTTCTTTCGCTTCAAAATCCAGTCAATAACACAGGCGTATGTGTAATATCATATCTGGACATCGCTAGTGATAAAACATCTTCCGATCTTCGCTTTTACGCGATGAAACAGCCGAAAGGTCGTGATCAACCGAAGCGGCGCACAGCGAATCCACGTCACCTTAAAAAATAAAAACACCCTTATTGGGATCTTCCGGGGTGGGTGGGGCTACAGCGCAACACCTGCACCTGCTTCGACAAGTTCCTGCATCTATTATTTCCAGCTTGAAACGTGAGCTCGATGACAGAAAACCTTTTCAGGCATTTTTTAGAGGTGATAACAATTACCAGGCAGTTCCTCTGCCTTACTGACGCCTCACCAGTCCTGACTAATCGATCGAGATCCATGCTCCGTTGTTATTCCTTGCCTAGACGGAACTAGACAGTTTTGAGACATCGAGCCTATCGGTTACCACAGGAATTCGATTAGTTGTGCCTGTATTTGGAATTCGCGCGAAATTGACGACGCTTTTCCGCGCGGTGGCATTTGTGTCTGTGTGTGATTGACTGAGTAGTGAGAAGCTGAAGCACACATTTTATTGGCAAGTAAAAGTTGTGTTATTTCTGGGTTTTGCAGCCTGATGAGCGTTGGTACGCAAGTGCTGCGGGTGCACGTGCCGATTCATAATACAGTGTTGTGGTTTTAAGCTTTATTTTGTAAGACCGCCGTTTTTACTTCGCATTTAAAACCGTCCACATTGTTGTATGAGCTGCATTGCGTTCGTCTTTGTCAAAATTTGCTAATTTGCTTTAATAATTGAACGTTTATTGTTCATAATCCTTTCAGGTTTCTGATAGTAACAGTTCATCACTATGGGAATTCACGGACTTGCAAAGCTCATCGCGGATCACGCGCCTTCGGCTATCAAGGAGCATGAAATCAAAAGCTACTTTGGTAAGTTCTGCTTAAACTCTGTTGCATGTCTAGGAAGAGCGTGTCAGTGAATCTCAAATATAACACAAATATAACAAGTGGGTGTTTGTTTGCATGTTATGTTTATGAAAGGCTTTAGTTATGGCTTCTGTATTAGTTATAACGTGCGTGCGTGCGTGTGTATGTGTGTGTTTAAGACAAATAGAGAGAGAATGAGAGTGGGGATTGTAATGTTTTTTGTCTAATCAATGTTTATGGTGCTTATAAACATGAGGTAATGTTTGTTTTATATTCGCACATTCTGACTTTCTCCTTAATATAAGTTAAGAAAAGTATTCATTGCAATTTCTAAATAGTAATTTGTAGGGCTGCACGATATTGGAAAAATCTGACATTGCACTATTTTGTTTTTCTGATATATATATATATATATATATATATATATATATATATATATATATATATATATATATAGCTAGATATCATAATATATATATCTCTAATTCCTTTATATGGTTGATCAGCTCTAATTGGAAAGCATTTTTGTTCATACTGTATTTTAAGGTTCAATCCTCGCTCTTAGCAAACCATTATGACTTTTGCTTCAGTAAACTCCTATTAAATTATTAAGGTAGTTTAGGTATTGTGTAGGATTAGGGATGTAAAATAAGAGCATATGGAATATGTAGTTTAAAAGTACACACTACACTTCACCACACTACACTTCACTTCACAAGTTTTAAAAGCCAATATCTCAATAACATGCATCCTAATAAGCAACTAGTTAATAGTGAGAATTGGTCCAAAGTGTTTCCAAATGTATTAGATTTGTTATTGATTAGGATGATTCTGTAGGGCAGTGAATCATGCTTACAATGTAATAAACTACAAGCATAAATAAATGCAACAAAGCAAAGATAAAAGTGAAATAATCAGTGCATGCTTTTGTAAATGTAAAGATTACACTGCAAAGTCAACTCAACATTGCATATCTATGCGATGTGACTATTGCGGATGCACACATTGCGATATTGATGCTGAGACGATATATTGCGCAGCCCTAGTAATTTGCTTCTAATATGATTTCCCTATTAAATTACAGCATTTTTCACAGTCAATTATTTAGTGCTAATGTTGTTTTGAAGGTATGCTTCTATGTGATTTCAGACCGAATATTCAAAGTAGAGTGTCACAATTTGTCACTTACGAATGAATGTGTGAATATAAAACCAACTTTACTGCAGTGTATTCATTTATTTATGCATGGATGGTTTCAGGAAGGAAGATTGCTATCGATGCCTCCATGTGCATCTACCAGTTTTTGATTGCGGTTAGACAGGACGGTAATGTGTTGCAGAATGAAGATGGAGAGACCACAAGGTATGTGAAATAGGCAAAGCGGTTTTCGTTTACGGCACCGACAAAAGTGCTAGCACAAAATCAAATTTCATCTGATTCTGTAATTCTGCAGTGCTTAAACGTATTGATGCTAAACTTTAGGTGTGTCATTAGCTATGCTTCCATCCAAAAATGTGAATTCAATTTATGTACAAAAAACTGGAATATCGCATAAAAGAGGTCCGAATAAAGCAGAGTTTCCATCCAATGAGTCAAAGAGAACAAAATCATCACTTCCTGATTAACTGGTGCCAAATATCGAATATAAAAACAGAATTTGCTGCAGTAGGAGAAGCTGCGTGAGTCTTTTCTTTATTTAATAAATTACTTGCGTCTCAGAAGGCCATGCCGACACACAATGAATGCGTGGTGGCGTTTGAAGTCATGAGACGCTGAGCACAGACGCTCTTTACTATTCTGGAGGTAATTAATAATATAATAACACTAATACTGAAATGTTTAAGGCGTTTTAGAATGACCTAAACAACATTTCAAATGTTTTACAATGTGCTCAGCCTGCTGGTTTGTCCATTTACACACATTTTCATCATCACATGATCTCTTATAACAAAATCACATGACTTTTTTTTTTATGCGCATACTGATATTTTTGTTTGGTAAAAGTGTTTCCATCGTAGTCTATGCGCATCTTTTCTTATCGAATGAAAATTTTATCCTACTCGGTTATGCACATACATTTGTTTTTAATGCGCATTTTCTAAATTTATGCGCATCTTGGCATTTCCATCAACTGTTTTTTTTTTTATGCACATATCCAAAATGCACATAAAAATAGGTGGATGGAAACAGCTACTGACACCTCACAATGACCACAACACATCAATTTGGTAACAGTGCCACCTATTGGTCACGAGTTATAATCAATAACCATCAGTAATGATTCAGAAATTTTTATGTGGTAAAATTTGTCTCAAATTACTCCTTGGGTCATTTCGAGACCATTGATGCCAAAAATGACGTATTTGGCCAAACTTCCTGTCTGCCATATTGATTTTGTTAAAAACTTTCTTTTGCAAACTCCTCCTAGACTGTTTGCCAAAATATCACCACATGTATTTTGAGGTTTTAGCTATTTACACAATACAACCCTCTTGTCTTTGCAGCCACCTCATGGGCATGTTCTACAGGACCATCCGAATGCTGGAGAGCGGCATCAAGCCGGTTTATGTGTTTGATGGGAAGCCGCCTCAGCTCAAGTCAGGAGAGGTACATCAGAGGCACACTATAATCATTATCCACCTTAGTTTTCTCACCACTATTATGATTTGCACACATTACGGGAGTAACTTTCATTAAAGCCAAAGAATTACTGCAGATAAATGAACCAATTATAAACATCTCATTCTGTAGATCAGAAGAGAAACATTTAAATCGAGAAACATACAATAGGAAATGGCAGAGAGAGAGTTTGGGACTCATGCCATACAGGTTGGTACTACTATAAATAAAACTAAAAGCAAAATAATTCACAAGCTAAGTTGAAGAGAACAAGTTGTTTTCACATGTTTATGAACAGGGCATGCACATCTTAGTCATGCATTACACATTATAGGGAAGGATAACAGGTTTACATAATATAGCTGATATTATATATCTGTTTACCTGAGTAGACTGTAGAGCATGTTATGAAGATTTGTAAGGCATATGAAACCGAATGGAGGATTCTGAAGGATCAATTGCACGTATAAGGATATCAGGAATTCACAATAAGCAGCTTTTTAAAGCGATAATTCACCCAAAAATAACAAATCTGCCATTTACTTACCCTTTATTTATTCTGAACCAGTTTAAGATTTTTGTCTTTCTGTTGAACATAAAAGAAGATGTTTTGAAGAATGTTGGAAAACTGTAACCATTGACTTTCGTAGTATTAGTTTTTCCTACCAAAACGCAGGAAGAGAGACTAAATGTAGTGGGCTAAAACAGCTCTTGCCACAGGTAATATTATGATATTATGTCCAGTTTTGTACCAAACTGTACATTAGGACTGCACAATATTGGAAAAATCTGACATTGCGATATTTATTTGCTGTGATATGAATACAATTTCACCAGATGACTTGAATAGCTCTATTTGTGAAAAAATCATTAAAGGGCACCTAGTTTACCCCTTTTTCCAGATTTAATGTAAGTCTTTTGTGTCTCCAGAATGTGTCTGTAAAGTTTCAGCTCAAAACACCCATCAGATTATTTATTATAGCTTTCAGAAGTTTGTCATTTTTAGCTCTGAGCATCTTGTAGCTGTTTTGGTGGACTGTGCCTTTAATGCTAGTCCTCCCCGCCCACCGTTCCCACGTGCCTGTCAGTGTGCCTCAGTCTCCGCCCTCGGCTGTCTCAGATAACAGACAGACATGAAGGAAGCAGATCTCACGTAACGTTTGTGAGAAATATTACAGTAAGAACTTTCCCAATGATTATTTGATGTATTTGTTGTGGAGTTGCAACGATGAGTCACACACAATGTCGTTACAAAGTTCAAGCACACACACGCACACAGACAGTGCGCGAGTTTAGCTTTGCACTGTTTTTGCATGGCAAATGTGACAGGATACACATTAATATCCGCTGCTGTATGGATATCCGCTTTGTTAATGTACAAAATAAACCTGATTTAACGTCCACAACCCGGGATTGAAGCGTCTTCTATTATAATTGTACTGACACGCGGCTGTGGTGATAAAGTAAAGCTGAAGTAAATCGCTGTAATTCATTACAAACATGCACTGTCTTAAAAACGTGTTAAACTTGTAAAACTCACTCTTGATCACATTTGATGATGATTGATGATCCTAGCGAACTGAACAGATCTTTTATTCCCGGTTGCTTTGCGCACGTCCTGTCTTGTTGATATGATTATATGCGTTACTATGGAGACATGTTAATACGCAGCTGTCAATCAATTCGGTGGGTGGGGAAACCGCACTCCTACGTCAAGTTGCGGTCGGCCTCAAAATGGGAGGGATTTGGATGCTATTTTAACGTCAGGAAATTAAAAAAAGAGACTTATTGTCTTTATATCACCCCAATATGACTGTGGACACACTATACCTACACACAGTTTGCAGCTTAAAAAAGATGATTTTCATCATAGGTGCCCTTTAATTTAGATTGGTTGGGTTGATTTTGTAAGGGTGTGAAATTTATAAAAAAATAAAATTACAAGAATAATTACAATACAGCAAAGAAAAAAGAATAATGTAATGTAAAATAACACTGTATAGTCTTTATTGTATTAATAATTAAGTAAAATTATGCTTCATTAAAGTTGCAAATGTTGCACATTATTGTGCCAGAATGCTTCACACTTTCTTGAAATGCTTTTAAAACACATGCAAATGATAAAGTTTGACTCTGTTATGGCTATTCTTTGCAATGACTTCACAAATCTTATGTATTGTCAATTTACATTGCATATCCTGCGATGTGACTACTGCGGACACACACATTGCGATATCGATGCTGAAACGATATATTGTGCAGCCCTACTGTACGTTACTAACCTGAGGTTTGAAAGTAGAACATAAAAGAAAATTATGGTTTATTAAAGGTGCCATATGTAAGATTTTGACTCGTCTAAAGCATAAAAATACCAAAATATGTTTGCAGATATTTAAGAAACATGGCAAGTGAACATTCTTGTTTATCTGAAGAACAATGCTGTAGTCAGTTATTCTGCTTTGAAAATGTCTGTTATGTGCCGGAACGTCTGTCTTTGTTTTGATTTTTTTAACCCGCCTAATGCCAGTTTAGCCTAGTATATTTCAGCACCCCGGGTTGTCCACATGAGGTTATTAATTAGCAAATAATATAAATATTACGAACAAACGTTGTAACCCCGTGTCGTAACAACACGCGATAAGTGATAAGCAATTTGCACCAGACGAAACACGACAGAAATTTAAATACAGCCATTCTGAAGCACAGAATATGCACTCACTCACGAAATGGTAAGGTTTACAATCTAATTAATACATATTAAACCTCTTTAACATTATTAAATGTATATGCTGCTTTCAGTAGTATGGCAATAAATGTCATGTAAAATGGCATTCAAACCATAGACTGTAAAAGATATGGACGTAGTATCCGTGACGTCACCCATAGGTTTCTGAAGAACGCAAAAGAAGCTACAAGTAGGCGTGGCCAACCGTCGCCATTTTGTTCGCGCGTCATCGCACCGACCGGGGGATACCAAACAAGAGCAAAGAGGCGGAGCGTGAGCAGAGCTACAGAGGACTGCTAGCATTTTGCTTAGACAGGCTTTTCGATGGGAGAAACGCTTAATACTTCATTACCTGCGACTCGTTTGTGTTCTGGCCACATGTGCTTGGTTGTATACTATATCAATAAAGTGTTTAGTCTTTTAAAAGCACTGTTGTAATACATTGAGCCACTAAGCATTGTTCTTATGACATTTTTCTACAGGAGGAAAGCGCGAATTAGTTCCAAATACTTCAAATATAGTCTGTGTTAGTAAATGCAAGGCTATTTATGAGATCCAGGCATAACACTGTATGACAACGTTTCAGACGACTGTTTTATAGCCTTCAGCTAATCAATCTGTCAGATTCTGAAGTGCATTCAAGTTCTAAAGAACATTATAAATGATAAATTATCTTAAATAAAACAAATATATTTACAGATATGATAAGTATATAATTTCACTTACCTGGGAAATGGAGGCCACTTGAATGGTTTGTGAGCACAATTAAGTGCACACAGCATGCCATATTATCTGATAATTGTAGGAAATAATCCCAAAAGACAATTGACTGTAAAGCCACATAAAACAAAACAAAAATACAATGTATATGCCGAGTTCAGCAGCTAATCAGCCGGAATCAGCTGAGGTGAGGTGACGGCAACCAGCGAGACCTAGCTGTCACTCAGGTGGCCACCACTTAATTATGCAGACTTAATATAACTGAATATAAACGAAACGGATGAGTTATAAAAAAATCATGAAGGGTAATATTAGCTATATACACCAAAATCGTTCTTTGTACCAGGCTGTAAACACTTTTTTTTCTGCTGTAAAGTTGGCCATTTTAACAGGGGGCTCAATAGAAATGTGCTCTATTATGGAGCCAGGACTAGCGGAACTTCGATGAATTGCAGTTTCAGTTACTTCCGTATTAGCTTCACGAGGGAGAGCGGGAGGTCAAACTCACTGTTAGCATTTAACACTGAATAAAGCATATGAGGTGTACCTGAGGTGATCATTGTCAGTTTTCTGTTCAGCTGCAAGAAATAGAAGCCGTTTCTAATATATCAATGCGAGGTGTTTGGTAGAACAAAAACTCCTTTTAATATGGAAAATATTTCTTCTATCGCGTGCCGTTGCTTTTATTTACAACACGATTTAAATTAGCCGTAAGGCTCGATAGTCACTCACTCCTGTTCGTCCTGAATCTGGCAACCTGTGCTTGCTTTTGTTTTGATCAGGGAATGCAACACCTAGTTCAACCCCTGGGTGTCAAACGTACACACTGCACCTTTAAGACAAAAGGATACAAAGATTATTTGTATTAGTCTTGTGATTTGAATTTGTTTGTGTTTTTGACACTAACTTCCCCAAATGGAGGTGCCTCCCATAATAAAAAACAGTATCCTTGTTAGAAAAATGTAGAAAATTTGAACATCCAGAGCAAAACACCCATGCGAATTACACGTAACAGTAAATAAATAAAAATAAGAATTTCTATGAAATATTATAAACTGTCATTTTAAATTTTTATTTATTTAAATTTGCATATTTAAAACAGACAATTTTACAGTACTATGGCATAAACACTTGTAAATATAAATTTACTGTATATGGAAAGGTAACTTGGCTAATGTAGTAGTGTAACAATGTAGTCTTGTGTAATGTAGTGTAACAATAGTTATGTAATGTTTTTATCTTGCCATGAAATAGTCATAAGCTGCTGATGTGACAATAAATGGAGTTTATGCAGTCTTGATGTGAAAATTACAAATCACACTTATTTTAAAACTTGCAGCTTGAGAAGAGAGTTGAGAGACGAGCAGAGGCTGAGAAACTTCTAGCTCAGGCACAAGAAGCAGGTACAGACGCCATCAAAATGGCACTTTTTCATGAAAATATATTGTTTTAAGTGAGTCTTAATTAAAATAATTGTCACAGGTGAGCAGGAAAACATCGACAAGTTCAGTAAACGACTAGTGAAGGTCACCAAACAACACAATGAGGAATGCAAGAAATTACTTTCTCTAATGGGAGTCCCATACATTGAGGTACTGCCACAGTCACCGATGATCAACTATATTTTTCTGATCATAAATTTGTGGATATAAACATAATTGGATGCTTCTCTAATGTTAAGGCTCCATGTGAGGCTGAGGCGAGTTGTGCTGCTCTGGTGAAATCAGGGAAGGTTTATGCCACAGCAACAGAAGATATGGACGGTCTGACGTTTGGAACAACAGTCTTATTGAGGCATCTAACAGCCAGTGAAGCAAAGTATGCATGAATACCCTTTGTTTTTGGAAATAATATAAATGACACACATATTTGGGCATTCACAAGTAACTAGTTATCTTTTCCATTTCAGAAAGCTTCCCATCCAAGAGTTTCACTTCAGCCGTATTCTACAGGATATGGAGCTGACGCATCAACAGGTGAGCTATACATCAACATGTCTTTTTCTCTTATATTTGTACAGAAATCTCTGCCTTCAATAAGCCTCTGTTCCTTCTAATTCTGTTTGTCTTAATGTCTTCCTCAGTTCATCGACCTGTGTATCCTACTGGGCTGTGACTACTGTGGCACTATAAAAGGAATCGGACCCAAGAGGGCCATCGACCTAATTAAACAACATGGCTCTATTGAAGAAATTCTTGAGAACATTGACCCAAATGTAAGTTTATTTGCACTTTTTAAATGCATTAACTTGCTGTTGAAGAAAGGTTATTACATTTTTAAAAATTTAAAGTGATAGGTCATCCAAAAAATTTTTTTACTTGATCATTTACTCTCTCCCTCATGTGGTTTTTCTTTGGTTAAACACAAAAGAAGATATTTGAATGCTGGTTGCTGGCGTCCATTGAATTCCATAGTAGGACAAAAATGAATATGGTAGTCAATGTGTGCCAGCAACCAGCATTTATCAAATGATCTTCCTTTGTATTCAACAGAAGAAACTCAATGCTCCAGTGCACCCATTCAAAACACATTTCCAGGATCATGTTTAGGTAAATTGGGCCCTCTAGTGGTGGTTAGTGCTATACGTGGACAGAAAATAATTCTTTGCAAGAATACAAGCGTGTTGACATATTGCAATATAAATGCAATTTCACCTAATGACTTGAATAGCTTGTAAAGAATTCATAATTTTAGATCGATTTGGATGATTCTGTAGGGGCGCATATCCTCAAAATATAATTAAATATGATAAAAATTAAAATATAATAGAAAAAATGACAAGCAAAGTTAAATTCAACAGCTACAAATAAGCAATGATTTATCATTTTTTTGTGGAGTCAAACAGTATTTAGCAACACAAATTAAATAACCACCGTATAATAATGATATTAATAATAACACTGAATCATTTTCATTTAGTAAGTAATTTTATAATGCACAATTACAATCTTTAAGCTTCAAATGTTTAATTTGCTTTGCCCAAATGGCTTAAATGAGCCTGAAATGCTTACCGTCACAGGCCTTAAAAACACATGCAAATAGTAAACTTTTACTCCAAGGTTTAAAGTTAACTAATGTCTGGTCAACTATAATGCCATCTACATTGCACATGCCTGCGATGTGACTATTGCGGACTCGCATTTTGTGATATCGATGATGAAACAATATATTGTGCAGCCCTAATTGACATTTCAATCTGTTATTGAACTTAGTGTTACTGTTTCTTGCGTTATGGGGAAAAAAATGTGTATTTATATTTGGGGAGAAAAATAAAGTCTTGCCTTTGTCTACGATAAAACTAAAAAACTTGGTGATTTTGTTCCTCAGTTGTGGTGGAGGAATCTTGGCCATTTACCTGCAATACTTAATGACTCAAAATTAGAAACATGATTGAAACTAAAATTGAAGCCACTGGAGAGTTATGAATTTATGAGTTTGCTCTTTATTTGTATTTGAGTAAAATGTATATTTTAGGTTTCTTTAAAGCAGTGTTTCTCAACCACGTTCCTGGCGGACCACCGACACTGCATGTTTTGGATGTCTCCTTTGTCTGTCACACCCATTACAGGTCTTTCAGTCTCCGCTAATGAGCTGCTGATCTGAATCAGGTGTGTTTGGTTAAGGAGACCTGGAACATGTGCAGAGCTGGTGGTCCTCCAGGAACGTGGTTGAGAAACACTGCTTTAAACTACTGATGGCATTTTAAGTCAGTTAGCACATTCAGATAATTGCAAAATAAATAAGGGTCCCATGTTTTAGGATTAAGACTATTATAAATATATAAAATGTTCTCAATTTGCTTTTAAACGACACATTACTATTGTTTTAACTTGAACTATAGTGGCGACCTTCATTGCCTCAACTGTAACTTTATCCTGTGGGAACATTGTCAGAGTAGAATTTGTTCCAGAATTTGCCTTGTACATGATTTGAGTCATGTTTCCTTAACAAAGACTAAGCTCATTACAAAACGACACTATTCAGTTAGTCTGCTTGTAGACAACTTACAGGCTGGTGGTGATGCTAAGTTGGCACAATACTGATAAAATACTACTTTTAAATCTAGTAATAGTACTTAAAGTCCACATGAAATCAAAATGTATAACAGTTTGTATCAATATGTTAGTCTTAAGGTTAGGCCTGTCACAATAATCAATATTATGGACTTCTCGCACAACACATGGACATGAACTTAATCATTTTTGGTAATGCAATATATATCGCCCATACATAAAAACTAATTCTAGCAACATTTTAGCTGATTGTGTGACATCTCTATTGGAGGTGTCAGTGTCAGTATGGTTAAAAAACACTATAATATTTACTATAAATTACTATATTTTCTTGTGGGTGTCTGACAACTGACAATAGGTCTGGTAGCAGATATCGCAGCCTCTGTTACTTTTTACTTTGCACCTTTTTGTTAACATTTATTTAGGATATGCATTTTCACATTCTGATTCCAATGCCTAATTATTAAAATGGCATAAAATGGTCTTAAAATGACAATAATATAATTTATCTCAATATATTATGCTGCAATATATCATACAACAAAAATACAGTGTGATTTAGAGAATACCTTGTGACAGGCATACTTAAGGTTATCCTAACCTAGTCTGCCCCAAAACAGTGACAAAATGTGCATTTATAGAAGTTATAACCATTCAAAGCTTGTAGTTTGTCACTTCTGCTAAAGTGGACCAACAAATTATTTGAAAAAAAATGTTAGTGTGAGTGAGTGAAATATGCTTTCAACTTGCTCAACCTGGATTGCTGATGAGTGAAATTAAACAATTTATGGCCAGTTACCAATGACAGACATGATTTGAGTAATTGAGTGATTGCTTTGTGTTTTTGACCTCTGCATCTAGCCTTCACTATTTAATTTGTTTACAATATACTGTTTGTTCTGTAGAAGCACCCTGCTCCAGAGGACTGGCTGTATAAAGAGGCTCGGGGTCTCTTCTTGGAACCTGAGGTCGTGGATTGCATCTCTGTCGATCTGAAGTGGAATGAACCTGACGAGGACGGGCTGATTCAGTTCATGTGTGCTGAGAAGCAGTTCAGGTACAACCAGGGATGGGGAGCAAAATGCGTGTAACAGCACTATATATTCAAAATACTACATAAAATACTTAATTGTAATTATATTTTAAATAGGCAGTAATCAAATAAGTTACATCTGTAAAGCATTTTAGATTACCGAAAATAATTACTTTGAATTTTAATGTAATTTTTTTTTAATTTAAGTAAACATGGGGATTTTAACCAATAAGCCAATCGATTTTTTAAAAAAGAAACGTGTGCAGTCTGTTTATTTAGCAACTTTGTGTTCATCACGATACAAAAATGGACAACGCAGAAAGCCAGTCGCGGAATGTATTTCTCTCCTGGAAATATCGTATTTCACTTATAAATCTGAAAAAAAGAAGCAACATCTCAGTGCAGTCTGTAATCTATGCCTACCTGGAACAACTTTATCAACATCGAGGGACATTCAATCTGAAAAAGCATGAGGTAGTTCAAGCTCTTTGAAAAATGTTATCTTTTTGTTTAGTTTTTTTCAATTTTCTCATATTTTGACTGTAAAATAGTTATTACATTTAATATATCTAAGAATTTAATAAAAAATGACCCCATAATCTCCTAGAATTCACTTTGCATTTTAACAGATCAATATGAATCATACATGAAATAAATTTATGAAGTCAAATGATAGCTTTGTGTGCTTCACAGATGAAAAAGTCTTAATTCTAAATGTTGCATCGGTAATGCAAGTTTATGATCCAATTTATTGTGAACAGGATTATTCAGTGTCAGTCTAAATAAATATAATTTTCTTTTCAATACAACAGTTCTGTCTGGTTCTTGAATCTGATTGGCTGATAGCAGTGTGATATTCTGCCAGTAACAGCACTCGTCCAGCCTCTTAACCCTTCATCCTTGTGTATTACTCCGCCCACATACAGCAACAAGCTGAGGACACTCTACAGTTTGACAAATATTGCTGCTTTTGGACAACATACTGTAATTTTGAGGCTTTTTTAGTCGAGAATGTAGTTGTTTAGATTGCAATTATGCAGTTTATTTATAAGGATAGTGCCTATTTTAAAATATTTATCATTTTGGAGAGACATCGCTTCGGCGGCCATTAGCCAGTTTTTGAGCAAAGACGGTTGACGATGTTCATCCACAAGATGGCGACAGAGATCGCATAATAAGCCCTAAAAGACAACAGCGTAATTTCAAACTACAGCTGATCAAATCATTATTAAACAGGTAAATTACTTTCTAAGTCGATCCCTCTCTTTTGCATGTTGTAGTGCTGTATTTATACCATAGTAATATTGTGATCTCCTAATTGCAACAGAAATACTGGGAGATATCTCTGTAGATTGATGGCATTTCATGCCGTTCAGCCTTATAATCTTAAAATGTGAGCAAAATCACCTGTTTTGTCATCACTTTAGACATTACGCTAGAGAATCATTCAAATACTAGCTCTAAAATGACGTTGGTGAATTAGTAATGGCTTCTGCTGTTCTGACGTCATATTTATTTATGTATTTATTTAATTTTTTTTTAATGAAACCAGTGTGAATGACTCACAATTGGACAGATCTGGGCTTTTCCTATAGCAGCGTGACATGTGCTTGTTATATTATATTGATCTTTAACAAAATTACTTGCGACCATAGTTGCTTTGGCCATCAATTTCGACAAATACAAATATAAATATCTACAAATAGCTAAAAACAAACGATACATTTATGAATGTGAGCTGATTCAGCAAAATGAGTCACCGTGATCCAAGTTTCAAAATTGAGATTTTGGTATCAATGGAAAGAGGTGACTCTATGGTTTAAAACGATATGCTATTAAAATTAATACATTGAATGGTTATGAAGATATTCCATGCAAACTCCACACAGAAACGCCAACTGACCCAGCCAAGGCTCGAACCAGCGACCTTGCTGTGAGGCGAACGTGCTACCCACTGTGCCACCGTGCAGCCCTTTTTATTTATTTATTTATTTTTATTTTTTATATATATATATATATATATATATATATCTCCTGCAAATTTTATTGCATTTAAAGGGATAAACTATTTATTATAAAGCTTAATTTGTATATACAAATGCTATTAAACTAGGCTGAAGCTCAAATAATTTAAGTATTTATTTGAATAATTATTTTAAAAGCCACTAATTTACTAAAATCAGAAAGGTTAAACGTTGGTGCTACATTTTTAACAGTGTTAAAGAATTCATAACGGAGGTACCAACAGTTAAATATTGAGTTAAAATAAATCTCATGTTCAGTGAGAGAGGCCATAGACAGACAAAAAAAAGAAAAATAGTTTGTTTTTTTCCATAGTTTTTTTTTTCACATTAGCAGCCTGTATCTTATTATAGAATGGTGCAACTTTCCTCTCATTTTGCCAGATCGGATTACAAATAAGGACATGTGTTCATGGGTCATACACAAAACCACACCATTCATTCACACAGACATGCAAATTACATTTTTAAATACTTTCAGTGTACAGTCGTGGCCAAAAGTTTTAAGAGTGACATAAATATTGGAAATTGGAAAAGTTGCTGCTTAAGTTTTTATAATAGCAATTTGCATATACTCCAGAATGTTATGAAGAGTGATCAGATGAATTGCATTGTCCTTCTTTGCCATGAAAATTAACTTAATCCTGAAAAAAACTTTCCACTGCATTTCATTGCTGTCATTAAAGGACCTGCTGAGATCATTTCAGTAATCGTCTTGTTAACTCAGGTGAGAATGTTGACGAGCACAAGGCTGTAGATCATTATGTCAGACTGATTGGGTTAGAATGGCAGACTTGACATGTTGAAAGGAGGGTGATGCTTGAAATTATTGTTCTTCCATTGTTAACCATGGTGACCTGCAAAGAAAGTTGCACAAAAATGGCTTCACAGGCACGGATATTGTGGCTACTAAGATTGCACCTAAATCAACAATTTATAGGATCATCAAGAACTTCAAGGAAAGAGGTTCAATTCTTGTTAAGAAGGCTTCAGGGCGTCCAAGAAAGTCCAGCAAGCACCAGGATCGTCTCCTAAAGAGGATTCAGCTGCGGGATCGGAGTGCCACCAGTGCAGAGCTTGCTCAGGAATGGCAGCAGGCAGGTGTGAGCGCATCTGCACGCACAGTGAGGTGAAGACTTTTGGAAGATGGCCTAGTGTCAAGAAGGGCAGCAAAGAAGCCACTTCTCTCCAAAAAAAACCCATCAGGGACAGATTGATCTTCTGCAAAAAGTATAGCGAATGGACTCCTGAGGACTGGGGCAAAGTCATATTCTCCGATGAAGCCCCTTTCCGATTGTTTGGGGCATCTGGAAAAAGGCTTGTCCGGAGAAGAAAATAAGAAAAATAAGAAAATATGCTACTATCAGTCCTGTGTCATGCCAACAGTAAAGCATCCTGAAAGCATTCATGTGTGGGGTTGCTTCTCATCCAAGGGAGTGGGCTCACTCACAATTTTGCCCAAAAACACAGCCATGAATAAAGAATGGTACCAAAACACCCTCCAACAGCAACTTCTTCCAACAATCCAACAACAGTTTGGTGAAGAACAATGCATTTTCCAGCATGATGGAGAACCGTGCCATAAGGCAAAAGTAATATCTAAGTGGCTCGGGGACCAAAACGTTGAAATTTTGGGTCCATGGCCTGGAAACTCCCCAGATCTTAATCCCATTGAGAACTTGTGGTCAATCCTCAAGAGGTGGGTGGACAAACAAAAACCCACTAATTCTGACAAACTCAAAGAAATGATTATGAAAGAATGGGTTGGACCTTTTTCAAGAGGTCCTGAAAAAGAAGGGCCAACACTGCAAATACTGACTCTTTGCATAAATGTCATGTGATTGTCGATAAAAGCCTTTGAAACGTATGAAGTGCCTGTAATTATATTTCAGTACATCACAGAAACAACTGAAACAAAGATCTAAGAGCAGTTTAGCAGCAGACTTTGTGAAAACTAATATTTGTGTCATTCTCAAACTTTTGGCCACGACTGTAATAGTCGCAACCTCACAGGCAATAGTCAGTACATTGATTTGATAAGGTGGACAGGACTACGCTTAAATTAATCATCCAAAATTTACTACGTTCTGTCACATAGTGTCTTCATGACTGAATTCATTTTTTTTTTTTTATATGGACTTAACTTTTGCCATCTGAAATCTTAAGTTTGGTTTAAAGGGAAAAAGTTCAAATAAATGGGTATTTTTCCAGCTGCCTTTTTTTAAATGTATTATTTTTATTATTACATGACATTGAGTATGTTTACATGGACACCGTTACTGCAATTTTAATACGATTAAGACAATACTCCGATCAAGAGTCTACCATGTAAACAGCGATTTATTTATTTATTATTATTTTTGATTACCATAATCAAACGAAACAGAAATCGTATTAAGACCTGTGGAGTATTCCTATTTTAGTGGCATTATTGAAGTGCAGTACAGATATGTAAACACCGCAATCCAACTATTACCGTCATGTAGGACTTTCGCCACATTTTGTGGCAGGGTATTCCATACACACACAGCTCTTTGACACTATTTGACACTATTCTCTGCACATACCTAGTCAGTAAAGGACCACAGACACCTACATCGCGAAATGCAGAGGGGTTTTTTTTTCTTTTCATTCGGGGTGTGGTATTAAATTCCATTAAAACAACACTCTTCCACCAGCCCTTACTTAATACTCGCATCCAATACCTCAGTTTGTCATGGGGGGCGTGCATGAAATGTTCCTGAATGAAAGTGAAACTGCCAAACTGCAGTAAAGTCAAAAATTAAAAATGAAACACCCGAAATATCATGAAACTTCGGAGGAAATGTTGGATAGCGCGGTGATATAATGATGTTAACCGATGTATGTGCTATAACATGTAAAACGGGATCATGAAAGGAACATTCAAAAAGCAACTCATGTAAACATCTTAATCATATTATTATCTTATTCAGATTAAGGCAAATAATTCGATTACTGATGTCCATGTAAACGTCAATGTTCTTTGTGAAAAGTGTCTTTATTGTGTGTAAATGGTGTCTTTGCTGGAAAGTGAATCTAGTACTGTGAGATTGAATGGAAGTTGTTCAATCGTATTTGGGCTACGTTCTCACGGCAGCTGAATATGTTGGTCAGATGATTTATGTTTTTTAACTTGTGTGTTGTCAGTGAGGATCGTATCCGTAACGGCTGCAAGAAGATCACAAAGAGCAGACAAGGCAGCACCCAGGGCCGACTGGACACATTCTTCACTGTAACCGGATCAATCTCTTCGAAGCGTAAGGTAGGAGGATGTAATAAATGAAAAATCAGTCCTATCTGAAGAATTATAGCCATACTGTAACAATTCTTATAAAATATTTTAACATTTATAATTCTTTCTTTTAAACCTAGGAGCCTGAAACAAAGGGATCTGCCAAAAAGAAACAGAAGACAAGTGCTACGCCCGGCAAATTTAAGAAGGGCAAATGAAAATGATTTCTGCAGGAGGAGTTCATGTTTCATATTGTCATTTCTTATTGCTGAAAAACCAAAAAAAAAAACATGCGTGACATTACCTTTTGAGTATTTTAGGGGAACTATGTTTTAAATACCCTGTTGTACTGTCTATCTTGAATAAAGATAAGTATTTAATGGTTCCAGTGTGGTCTATTTTTGGTGTTTGTTCTTTGCAGAAATGTGATCTTTCATCTTTCTAAGATGTCTAAGCAAAAGGCTTACAGCATCAATGAATTTTTGTTTTCGGCCCTACAGCATTTTCAGCCCACAAGCTTTTCTTAGCTCTCATCTCTAAACACTGTTCACCATTCAGTCTGAACAAAATAATTAAGTCCATACTAAAGCCTCTCTGTTCCCTGAATTTAGGTGGCTAAACAGGTTTGCATATGAGGAAGTACAACAGACTGCTCGGAGGTATAAAAAAAAAAACTGATTTAGGATATTCTATTGCAGAGTTAAGTCAATTTTAAGACATCTGATGTAGAGCATTTTGTAGTTGTAATGTATCTGATATTGATTATTTTACTATTGTAATATTAAATTCTTTACCTGTTACACAGTTGAACTCCTGGAAAGAGTTAACCACAGCATCATTTCTTTTGTCTGCAAACTAGTAGTTGGGCTGATAGAAATCCACAGCTCGGTGAGGAAATCGTGTCAGAGCCTCCGTTTCGCTGAATGATAGCGTGTACTTCTGTATGTGAGTTGTCTTTTTGCACATTTCAAGCTTAAATTCAAAAATATTCACACTAGTATGCAACTCGTAAGACTTTTTACAAATCTAACAAAAAAAAATGTCTTCCGATTTAAAAATAACTGCTCACGTTTGTGTTTGTACTTGCAGCAATTGAGATGTCTGTCTTTCGTTGCATAGTTTTTCTCTTCCTTTATGCAGTTTTATTGGAATGTTCAGGTGAGTCTGTTCTTGATGTGTACATCTAAACCATCTGAAAACAATAGTATTACCATTTTTGGAGGGGAAAAAAGTTGTTTTAGCTTGTTTAACCTTTCTGTTTTCAGAACAATATAATGCAGATTTACCTAGCAATATAACTGCACTGAGTGGCTCTTGTGTGGAGATACCCTGTGTGTTTGAGGCAGACAGCACACAGATGAACAAAGGAAACCTATTTGGTGTTTGGGTAAAAACAAACCATGACATACAAAATCCTGCTAATATGGTGGTTTATAATGGAAGTAAAAGCATGACCAAAAGATTTAGCCGTATAGAGATAATTGGAAATCTTAGCAAGAATAATTGTACGACCGTTTTCTACAATGTCATGAAAAATTATTCAGACAAGTACTACTTCAGAGTTGAAATCGAACCACAACATTGGTATTACTCGTATATCAGTCCTGTCTACATTTCTGTCTCAGGTAAGTGGATCTGCACTGTGAACTGTATTGCTCATTTGTAATGTTAAAATTATTGTTTTTTTTTGTTTGTTTTTTTAGATGTTTTTTGGGTTTAAGTATTACTATTCTTTGACATGTCTCAAAAAATACGTTCTCATAACTTAATTTGCAACATAGTTGTGACTGGATTCAGTCAGTAGTTTGGAATTGAGTCTAGGTTTGTTACTTGGATTGTCCTCTTATTAGAGAGCCATAAGCATTGGTGTAAAGTAACAAATTACAAATACTCCAATTACTATAATTGAGCAGTTTTTCTCCAGAAGTGTAATTTTTTAAGTAGTTTTAAAAAGGTGTACTTTTACTTTCCCTTTGAGTATATTTTTAGTGCTGTATCAGTACTTTTACTCCACTACTTCATTTTTGTCTTGTCTATGGGGATTGGCTAAAGTAGAAAAATCAGTCCTGTGACTCCCGTCCAATCAAATAATAACAATTTTGCATCATAATGAACAATTACAAGACATGTTTGGAAAGTGTCCAAGAAGAGGTCCAAAATCTTTACAATCAAATGACTGAATAGACTGCACTGATGAGAAGATGGCGGATGTTTACTGTATGATGACTGAAATCGTCAAATAGTCTTGAACAATAACTAAATGCACTACAGAATGTTACGTTTACACACACACACACACACACACACATACAAATTGCATGTAAACGCATCAGCTTTTCACAGTGTAATACTCACTATTCTTGAGTACTTTTTAAAGGGCTACTTTTTACTCATACCTTGAGTAATATTTACAACAGTTACTTTTACTCGCACTACATTTTTGGGTAGGTAATGGTACTTTTACCAGAGTATGACTTTTCAGTACTCTTTCCACTACTTGCCATAAGTGTCCCACAACATAAAATGATTACAGGAATGAAAATGCTGTAAAATTAGCAAAGTAATTACATATGGTTGTACATGTTAATCATAATTTTTCCTTACAGTGTGTTTGTTTGTGAAGTATATGCAAAGCAGGCACGCAGGCTACTGTCATTTTATAATAGAGATTTAGTAATGTGTACCTGTAGTGGCACGGCAGCATCAAAATAGTACAACGTCTTGTATATAGACCTGGGGTGGTCAGACTCGATCGAGGGCCGTTGTCCTGCAGAGTTTTGCTCCAACCCTAATCAAACACACCTGCCTATAGATCTTGAAGACAATGATTAGCATGTTCAGGTGTGTTTGATTAGTGTTGGGGCAAAACTCTGCAGGACACCGGCCCTCCAGGACTTAGCTTGCCCATCCCTGACATAGACACACATTTGCACTTAATCCTTTGACAAATTGTTAATTGGCAATTGATACGTATACTACTATAATGACAATGTGGCTGTTGTGGTAAAAACCCTTTAAAAATACCAGTCATAGCAGCTAACAATATTCTCTCCGGTATTAAGTATAATTTGAATGGCCATTCACATGAAGGCGTCAGTAACAAATTGGTGTCTCCAAAAATACACTGGTCTTTTGTTCCTGTATATGATTCATGACCAAAAAGTTTTTGTGTAGTTTCTGTGTAGATTTTCGACTGGAATCCATTTCGACTGGATTGTTTGGGTCACTTTTCACCACTTCCTTGTGTGATTTATATGAAGACAGTGTTAATTGTTCATAAATGTAATATTTTATACAGTCTACTCTTTGTCCTGTAGATATACCACAGACTCCCATTCTTAAACCCTCCGATCTGCAAGAAGTAATGGAGGAAAGTTCAGTGAATCTGAGCTGCTCTGCTGAAGCCCCCTGCCCAAACCAACCTCCTAATATAACCTGGTCTAACATCCCAGAATCTGCCAACATCACAACACAGCTACTGGAGAACCCTTATAAAACCCGGTCAATGTTTTCACTCGTGACCTTCAAAGCTTCATACATGGATAACAGAAAAAACATCTCCTGCATTGTTACGTATCCAAGAAATACATCTAATGATTCGACTGTGGAGACCACCATGTTGCTAAACGTCCTGTGTAAGAAATGTGGAGTCATGTTGAGCATTATGTTCAGATTTGTAGTACAGATGTAGTAGTTTGGTACTTATTTCTAATATATGACACTTATGTCTTGTTTTTGTCTTAAAGTTCCTCCAAAAGAAACTACCATTACCATCAGTCCGTCTGCTTCGGTGCCTGTTGGCATGAACGTGACTTTGACCTGCAGAAGCACAGCCAATCCATCAGATAAAATGAACTACACCTGGTACAAACAGGGACTGGAGAAACAACTGATATTTGGAGAAAGATTGTTCTTTAATGCAACAACAGAAAGTGCAGGTTTGTATTTCTGCAAGGCAGAGAATAAACTTGGTAGTCAAACGTCAGAAGGGATCCAGCTAGTTGTAGAAGGTGAGTTTATCACAGATATGCACTAAACATTAAAAATAATCATCTGTTTGAACCGATTGAAATTCTTATTAGTGGAGCTTGCTGATTAAGTTCCTTTTATTATTATTATTATTATTTCTTTTAATATTCAGAGGCTGCTGCCTTAGAATCACTGTATTTGATCATTGGCTGTGTTGGAGGAGTTTCAGTCTTCCTGTTTTTATTTCTTCTGGTAACACTTTTCCTAAGGTAAGCATAGTTTTGCATGCATCAACTAATTGCAAAAGTGACCAGATGTGTAAAATAATTTAATTCTGACTTTCATATTGCAATATTCAGTTCTGGTCAAAATTATAAGCCCTCCTGGGAAATGTATGTCCTTTTTGTAATGTTTTCAAGTGCTGTTTAATGGATTTGTTTTTTTTCAACATATTTTATGAAAGTTTTAATAACTAACTTCTAATAACTATTTTCTTTCAAGATAGCAATACATAATATTTTACTAGTTTGCAAGATAGGTATTCAGCAAGTGCAATTTAAAGGCTTAACTAGGTTAATTAGTTTAACATTGGAAAACCTCAAACCTACCCAGAAGAACTGAAGAAAATTCAGAGCAGTTTAATATGTATATTTAATTGCCTATTAAAATCGCCTATGCAGAAAATAAGTCATAAAATCACGTTTACTTTTTATTCACTGTATTTAAATATTGATTAAAGTTACTATAGTTAAGTAGTGAAGTGCAGCGAATCTCTCATTTTTATCCAACAGTGGTGTCCACAGATCTATAATGAAAGCATTCGATAACCTTCGTAACTGTTTATAGTCATTTAAGACAAAATTACTTGTTTTTAAAATAAAACATGCCAGGACGGACATGTTTACATATTATTAAGTGTATTTGCCTGTTTAAAAATCCACCCAAATCCCAAAAGTGTCCACTTCCACTCCTCATTAAATCGCGTGTATACAGAAGCTCTGATCTGGGAACAGTGTCTTTATACGGAGCACAGCCGTCAGTCTGCACCGTTACATGAATGGACTGATTCAGAGGTTGCATAGGAAGGGCGATGGTTGACGCAAAGCTGTAATGGAAATGAAGCGAACACGGTCATTTTAATATTCATTTCAAAGTGCTTTCAAGCCAAAATAATGCGACAGCATAATTCTCTTGTCACAAGGCTTGTCACGATATTTATTTTTTGTTGTACGATATATTGCACCAAAGTATTTTGCGATAAACGATATTATTGTCATTTTAAGACCATTTGATGCCACTCATTATATAATGCCAGAATGACAATATAATATCATCATAATGCAAGTACACTCCTCCAAAAACACATAATATTTTATTCTTAAGAATATTTCATTTAATTATAGTCATTTTAATAATTAGGCATTGGAATCAGACTGTAAAAACGCATATCCTAAATAAATAATATTAAATGTTGACAAAAAAGTGCAAGGTAAAAAGTAACAGAGGCCGCAATATCTGCTACCAGGTCTATTTTTAGTTGTCAGACACTCACGTGACAATATAGTAAATACTATAGTGTTTTTTTTAACCACACTGACACCTCCAATAGAGATAGAGATGTTGCACAATCAGCTAAAATGTTGCTAGAATAGGTTTTTATGTAAGGGCGATATATATTGCATCACCAAAAATGATTGAGGTCATGTCCATGTGTTGTGCGATAAATCGATATATTGATTATTGTGACAGGCCTAATCGCACGGCCATGACCTCAATTTTTGGTGATGCAATATATATCGCCCATACAAAAAAAAATGTAAACACTATCAGCAACATTTTAGCTGTTAGTGCAATCTCCCTATCTCTATTGAAGGTGTCGGTGTCAGTATGATAACTAGATCTGTTACTTTATTCTAGTTCTTTTCACCTTGAACATTTTTGTTAACATTTATCATTATTATTTGTTTGTTTAAGATATACTTTTTTTCACATTCTGATTTCAATGCCTAATTATTAAATTGTTAAAATGACTATAAATGAAAAACTCTTAAGAATAAAACAGTGTTCATTGGAAGAGTGTACTTGCATTGTGACGCTATTATAGTGTCATTCTGGCATTATGAGTGGCATAAAATAGTCTTAAAATGACAATAATATCCTTTATCGCAATATCGTATGACAAAAAAAAGATATCGTGACAGGCCTATAAAGCTACACTTTGTATTATCATCTTTGCATCAAATTACAAAAAAAACCCACTAAAGCTTGGTGTTTCTGATGCAACGTCTATGGACAGGACAGTAAATTCTCTCTTCTGCCTGCTGTTATCAGTCTCTCACAATTTGTTTCCTTTTTTGAAAGTCATTAAAACACTTATCATGGGGTTTTCCTTTTATTATTTAAGCAAATAGGAATACAACTCATGAATTTCAACTCACTGCTCTCGAAGTTTACTTAACTACTGCTGAAAAACCTGGAAATGTGAAAAGGGTCCATAGGAAATACTTGATCTGTTAAAAATAACTTGGAAAACATGAAAATAATAAAGATTTCAAATGAGCACTAATAAATTTGCCTTCACCTGTGCATAATATCTGGTGCTCTTAAAACGCATTATTTCTCGTTAATACAGATTGCGAAGAGTAAAGTCGTTCATTGAAAGGGAAACTGACACTAATCAGGTATGTTCTGTGCCCTTTTGTCAGTTTTCATTACTGTCGCTTCAAACAGGAAGCTGATATATGTTATCTGATACAAGTACAAAGTTTACTGTAATAGTTAACCATGTGCAGAAACCACAGAATTGGTCAATTATAATGTTTCCTCTTTCAGCTTCAGGAAAAACCTGTGCAGATCAGCACCGTTTATGTTAATGGTGCCTTTTTGGAGACTGAAGAGTCAGAGATGCCGAACGCTGAGAACGACATTGTCCACTATGGAGAAATTGACTTCTCCAGTCCCCAAACCAAAAGCACCACAGTGCAGAGCTCAGGACAAGAGACCATATATGCTGAAGTCTGCAACAAAGAGGTCTGTCAGGATTACTGAATATGAATGGACTGATACAGTAAATGTAGTTTTCGTCTTGTTTTATTTTCTTACCTTAAAGCAAATATCATCCATGGTGTAATTAATGAAAACCTTTAGCTATTAAATGTATTTTTAGTAGGTTTTTATGATTTGTTTGTTGGTTACATTGTATTATTTATGTTTCTGAGGGCTGTTTTTCCACATAATGATGCCATATTTTAGGATATTCCAGCCTGATCTCACATGGAGACGTAACTATTTTGTGTTTTGTCTGTTTAGTGGCTAATTCGTACAAGATTCGTACAAGATCAGTTGTACGAAAATGTATGATTTTTAAAAGGGGGCATGGCACCAAACCCCGCCCCTAAACCCAAATGGGGGGATAAGCAAATCGTACTAAACTGTATGAATGAGATCGTACCAACTCTAGTGTAGCCCCTACATCAAAAAGTTACTAATTGCTTGAGATAGAGTTGGGTATTCTGTAATATTAAATGGTAATCAAACATCTGATTATTATCCCAACCCTCACCATGTTGTATTAGAAGTAATTTAAAAAGAGACATTTAGCAGGATCTGATTGTGGTATTTGTAAATACGTTCACAGATGAGTAAGTATAAAAATTATTGTTCCGTTATTTAAAAAAAAGTCGTTTGCAGGCAAAAATTTTGTATAGATTTGTTCCCTTTATTTAGCTAAGTGTAAATGTATGAAATTAAACGAGAAACTCACGGAAAGATGGAAAGAAAACAATATCTTGCAATATTTTGAAGTGCAAAAAAATTGAAACAAATTATTTTTATGATGGTAAAGTGTGTTTTATGTTGGTTGGTTTGTTTTGCAGGGTGATGCATTTCAGATGTTTGTCCTCGGTGTCCGATATCAAACACAAAAAGCAGACTGATTACAAGAGTAGTGGCCAAAAGTGATAGGAAAAATGATATATATATATATATATATATATATATATATATATATATATATGCTCTTCATTGTGGTTGCCGAGAGCTGAAACACTGCAAGTTAAGAAAACACATGCAAAAAAAAAAAAAACACTAACAAATTGAGAAATCATCATCAGTTTGACAACACATGCAAATACAGAAACGTGCTGCAAATAGTGCAGACCACAACAAAAATGTGTTGGGGGAACCCAAAAAGTGACAAACCTGGCTGCTTCCTGTTTAGAGTCAGGGTAGTACATCTGAGAGGTGAGGTTTTTTTTTGTTTGTTTGTTTGTTTAATGTCCTAATTGTATGATTCCTTGTTGTTTGAGGAATTGCACAATTAATGCTAAATGAACAGCTGACTCTAAATAGGAAACCGCCGAGTTCGTCGCATTTTGTGGTCCCCTGGCACATTTCCATTGTGGTCTGTGCTATTTCTGTTTTTGAATGCGTTGTGAGAATTTGTCTGCACATGTTGTCAAATCAATGTTGATGATTTCTCAGACTGAAGCGGAGTGGAGGGAAGATTGGAATGAAAGATTTTTAAAAAGAGTATGTATATTTTGATATTTTTTTCACCTTTTTTTTTGGACATTGAATAAGGTAAAAAAAAAAAAAATCAAGTGGCAAATTAAATGCACATCTTTATGCAACGCAATGATGGCTGCACGCGTTTCTTTGCAGGTCACCATGGTTAACCATGGAAGAACAATGATTTCAAGCATCACCCTCCTTTAAACATGTCAAGTCTGCCATTTTAACCCAATCAGCCTGACATAATTATCTCCAGCCTTGTGTTCGTCAACATTCTCACCTGAGTTAACAAGACGATTACTGAAATGATCCCAGCAGGTCCTTTAATGACAGCAATGAAATGCAGTGGAAAGTTGTTTTCATTTTTCAATTTTCATGGCAAAAAAGGACTATGCAATTCATCTGATAACTCTTCATAACATTCTGGAATATATGCAAATTGTTATTATAAAAACTTCAGCAGCAACTTTTCCAATATTTATGTAATTCTCAAAAATTTTGGCCACGACTGTATATAGTCTACTTTAGCACATCCCAAAGACATTAAATATGATTAATGTTAAGTGATGGTCATTTATGTGTGAAAAATCGTTTATAATCTGACCACAACAAATCTTGAAATATGGCCATGAGATACATCTTCATAGTTTTTTAAAGAAATAAAAACCTACACATCGCATCATTAAATGTCTAATTGATAAACATAACATGCCAGAATATATAATTAGTATCCAAAATATTTGCTTATTTAAATATTCTTTTTAAATGTATTATTTATTTTTTGCCAAGCAGAATAAATATAGAAAATGCTGTTCACGAATGTTGTCACGCTGTGTGTTAAATAGTAAAAGCATCCATTACTAGAGCCACCGACATCTCAGATCAGTTATGTTCTCTTTTGGCAGATCACGTTTCTTCTGTTTCAAGTAGGAACTACATGATTAGCACGTATCAATACCATGCTTAATTTAATACTTTAGTATTTACAGAAACCCAAACCTGAACACCGAAACCAGAGAAAAGGTCTTTTATCCTGTTCAAATGAATCGACAATATCTGGAGATTAAAGCTTATTACCTTACACTCTCAAAAATTCCAAGGGCATGATATACTCATTTGTAGCTAAAATGTTCAGCTTAGTATCTCAAAGGTACATATTAATACCTAAAAAGTGTAAAATTAGAAATGTTTGTAATGTAGATTACATTAGAAATGTTTTGAAATATGTACACTTAAAGATGCAGTATGTAAGTTTGACACCCAGTGGTTGAACTAGGTATTGCATTCCTGGATCAAAACACACGCAAACGCAGGTTGCCTGATTGAGGACCAACTGGAGCGAGCCTGACTATGAGCCTAAAGGCTGAATTAAGGCTAATTTAAATAATGTTCTAAATAAAAGCAACGGCGCGCGATATTTTCATATTAAAAAGAGTTTTTGTCCTAACCAACACCTGGAATTTATATTTTAGAAAAGGCTTCTATTTCTTGCAGCTGAACAACAGAAAACTTGATGTAATGCTCACCTCAGGTACACCTCATGTGCTTTATTCAGTGTTAAATGCTAATAATGTGAGTTTGAATGCCATTTTACATGACATTTATTGCCATACTACTGAAAGCAGCAGCAGATAGTTGACAATCTTGACAGATCTTGACAATAAAATAAACAGTTTGAAATTGAACTTTGAAACTGTGAAATAATGCAAACCAACACATATCAGTGATTCAGCATGTACATTTAATAATGTTAAAGAGGTTTAATATGTATTAATTACATTATAAACCTTACCATTTCGTGAGTGAGTGCATATTCTGTGCTTCTGAATGGCTGTATTTAAATTTCTGTCATGTTTCGTCTGGTGCAAACAGCCAAATTGCTTATCACTGCAAATCTTGTTAAGTAGCGTGTTGTTAGGACACGGGGTTACAATGTAACTTGCTCACCTAATGTTTACGTTCATAATCTATATATAATTTGCTAATTAATAACCCCCTCATGTGGAACTCTGAATCTGCCTCTCATTTCGAAGTCTGATACTGTCCACCGGAGGTTGCATTTCGGTTGCGGGCACATGCTTTGAGAGCTTTTCTGACTGAATGAATGAAACACGCGGTTTTCCAACAAGGCAACCCTGAGTGCTGAAATATAATTGGCTAAACTGGCAGTGGGCGGGGTAAAAGAACCAAAACAAAGACACCTGTTCCGGCAAGTAACTCACATTTTCAAAACAGAATATCTGACTCCAGCATTGTTTTTCAGATAAACAAGAATGTTCACTTAGCATGTTTCTTAAATATCTGCAAACATATGATGGTATTTTTATGCTTTAGAAGAGTCAGAAACTTACATACAGCACCTTTAAGGTACAAACATGTAACAAAAGAAGAACAAAAAGTGAATTTACTCACCCTCCACATCTTACATAATGAGTTTCCCATCTTACATAATGAGTTTCCTTCTACTGAACACAATGAAGACTTATAGTTAATAGAATAATGTAAAACTACTATGAATTAATTTTAAGTTTTGAGTGAATTGTCTCTTTAAAATACAGAACCTAAGAAATTATACAAATGTATGTTAAATTAAATGTGAAATATACCATGTTTGCATTAAAGGATGTTTGGAGTTTTTCTTTATTTGAGCAGTTTTAATGTATTCAAAGTAACCTTTTAACCATTAAAACAACATGCAGGGAAACAGGAAAGTTGTAACTTCCACATCATTAAAACTGCAACTGTATGCAAAATGTGTATGTTTCTCTTTAAAATCTGTGACTTGTAGGTAAGGCTTCTCTATCTCATAAAAATAAATAACTAAATAAATCATTGAAATTCGTGAAAGGAAAAATATTAAACTGAAAATGTGGTTATGTCGTAGTTGCCGACCTTCTCATCAATTAGACACTATCAAACTGGAGGTTTTGGATACCAGAAAATAGAGTTTATTAACATAATAAAGCCGAGATGTCTGAACAGCCCTTCAGGACAACCTGAAGTGTTTTGTCGCCATCATCCTGCTTTTATACAGATTTTCGTCACACACCTCTGTGTTCCTGTGACCATCTTAGGAAGCCATCTTTACTGAAAGGTCATGTATATGTTTAGGTGGTCATGTTATTCTTGGCTCTCAGCCATCTGGCTAAGGTTAAGGCTTACATTCCAGTGTTCCCTTTGCTAAATTCTAGTATGGTTATAATGGTTTACATACATTGTCATGATGGTACATTAACTTGATAATATGTCACTCACTCTCCTAAATACTTCTGACACATATATAGTTTCATATGAGTATTTAACATATATAATCAGTGCTTTACATATTTAGTTATTCTACATAATCAGTCATTCTTCAGCATAGCCTTCTCATTGTGTTGCTCCTGTGACTGCATACTTTAGAGAATAATACCAACTGCTCTAAAACACACTTAGAGAATAAAAAATCTTCGTCAGTTACAGTGTATTATTTGTCTACTATTTACCTCTGTATTTATGCACTGATTAATATTAGTTAACAACGCGTGTTAACTGTTGTTTATGGAAATGTGCAAACAGATTGGACCCAAGTGCAGTTTTATTTAAGAATCTCATATAGTGAAACAGGCTGGGTCAAACAGGAGCATGATTTGCAGCTGTTTGTGTGCGTGTCAGTGTCTAGATGGGTATTAGCTGTTGCGGGATGATTGGTGCAGTGCATGATGGAATGTGTAGTCCTTATGAATTGATGAAGGGTTACTCTCCAGCGGCTCAGGAGGGCAACTCCACTGGTGATCACAACGGGTAGATATTTCAATGTTAATTTAAATTACTCTACTAAAAGTGACATTTTTTATTACCAGAAGTCATGTTTTGTTTTGTTTTTCCCCCCGTTATTGTACTCTTAAATTCCCTGTATACAAATATGAGATCAGAAAATCACAAAAAATGTAGTCATCTACTTTTGCAAATGAACTCTTCATATATGTTCATAATTCTTCATAACCTAATTCAGACCAGCAATTATGGTTGCACAACATAAACTTTCAGCGTGGATAGCGTAATGTGTGCGTCCGCGATAGTCCCATCTCAAGATGTTCAATGTCGAGTCTGGATTATAGTTGAGCAGGAGCCGCAGTTCACAACACATGAGATTTGTGGAGTCGCTGCAGAGTTTAACCATAGTGAAGTGAAAGCTGATCATCCGCATGCTGCTAACACACACACACGCAGACACATTTATGTACAGGTAAAGTCATATTGTTAATAACCTCTCTCTTGCAAAACAAGTAAAATATATATTATATGAACTGTCAGTCTTTCACCAAAGAAAAGAAAAGAGCTGTTTGAAATGAGTCATTAAAACTCCCGTTAAGCCACCCTCTGGAAATATTTTGTAAAGAATTAACATTTTCACAGGAGAGCTCGGACAAATAAAAACACAATGCAGGTGTTTAGAAAGAATACATTTTATTTTGTTTGACCTGAAAAATCATCTGAAAACAATGATCTGAAAGATAAACTTACGGATAGAAAGAAAACAAAAAAGCCATTATAATCTGCACGCTCATAATAAACAACGGTGGTCTTGACTGTGTTGTTCTGAATTGCGGCTGGCTTGACTGCAGTGCTAACTATAGTTTAAAATAGAATAAAGTGGGCTACGCTGTTCCCACCCACCATAACCCTGGCAGCAGGTCCCACTACCGACCCCCCGTGTTTCCCTGAGGGTCCTTAGAGCCCCGTGTAGCACCCTGCCAAAGCGTGCACAGCCTCATTTCAGGGAGTGCACGAGCAAACCGGGCGCCAGTGCATGCCAGATATCCGGGATGTTGCTTAGCGGCACATTTTGAGCAACAAACACGTAATATTCTTTGCAATATTGCGTTTACGTATGTAAACCACAAAGAACTACATCACAGACGGGCCGAGTGAAGCTTCACCAAGCGAACTTCGTGAAATTGGCGTAGCTCCACTCATACCTTCGGTATTGAACTTACCTTGGTCAAGTACATACAGCAACACGTCAGTGCAGAGCTCAGGGCAAGAGACCATAAATGCTGAAGTCTGCAACAAAGAGGTCTGTCAGGATTACTGAATATGAATGAACTAATACAGTAAATGTAGTTTTCTTTTTTTTTTTTTTTCTTAGCTTAAAGCCAATATTATCCATAGTGTAATTAATGAAAACCTTTAGCTATTAAAGTAATTTTTAGAAGGTTTCTTATGATTTGAGCTACCAAGCAAACTAATGATCATTAAGCAATAAGTATACAGGCGGGCAGAAAAATTCATTCATTCATTCATTTTCTTTTCGGCTTAGTCCCTTATTAATCAGGGGTCACCACAGCGGAATGAACCGCCAACTTATCCAGCATATGTTTTACGCAGCGGATGCCCTTCCAGCTGCAACCCATCACTGGGAAACACCCACTCTCATTCACACACATACGCTACGGACAATTTAGCTTACCCAATTCACCTATACCGCATGTCTTTGGACTTGTGGGGGAAAGCGGAGCACCCGAAGGAAACCCACACCAACACAGGGAGAACATGCAAACTCCACACAGAAATGCCAACTGACCCAGCCGAGGCTCGAACCAGCAACCTCCTTGCTATAAAGCGACAGCGCTACCCACTCCGCCACCTTGCCGCCCGGCAGAAAAATTTTACTTTTTTTTTACTTTTTTTTTTTTTTTACACAAAGTGAAGCTAAACAGCCCTTTTTTAAATAAACATAACTACATGGAACCTAAACTTCTATGTTAATTCATCTAGTTTTCACTTGTGGTTTAAGGCAATGGGTTTCCATGCAATATTTATTTTTATTTTGTGGTTGGAATAAAAAAAGAAGAGCATACAGCATTACAATAACAACTGGGCTTAACAACTGAATTAGCATAGACACAGGCAGTGACATCACATCCAGCCCCCAAAGAGGCATCACTGTGGGCCTCTCCAAACAAAATGCTCACATCCAAGTTGATCTTCTCCAACTTCTCTATTCACTGACAATGACGCTGGATGGGTGGGCCAGATCTACCCTCACAAACCGCAAGCCAAGCTAATTTTGTTCTTCAAAATTTACCTTAACATGATTGGCTACAACTAATTTGGCTATTTTCGTGAGATAGAAATCTACTACTAGCACTCGGCAATGAAGAAAATTTAGGAAAGTCTGGACACTAAAAACAGAGCTAAATAATCTATAGAAATATGGGACTATCCACTAAAAAATGGCATGTCTGATCACCTCACTACAAACCAAAGTTTCTGAATTGTACATTCAACCTTTTTAATAAAATGTCAGCTCAGAAATAACGTTAAACATTTTGTACAAACAAAAAATGCATGTAGGGCGGCGCGATGGCGCAGTGGGTAGCGCTGTCGCCTCACAGCAAGAAGGTCACTGGTTCGAGCCTCGGCTGGGCCAGTTGGCATTTCTGTGTGGAGTTTGCATGTTCTCCCCATGTTCGCGTGGGTTTCCTCCGGGTGCTTTGGTTTCCCCCACAAGTCCAAAGACATACGCTATAGGGCAATAGGGTAAGCTAAATTGTCCGTAGTGTGTGTGTGTGTGTGTGTGTGAATGGGAGTGTATGGGTGTTTCCTAGTGGTGGGTTGCGGCTGGAGGGGCGTCCGCTGCTTAAAACATGGGCTAGATAAGTTGGCGGTACATTGTGCTGTGGCGACCCCAGATTAATAAAGGGACTAAGCCGAAAAGAAAATGAATGAATGAATGAAAATGTATGTAACAGAATGGTTTAGCTGGATGACAAACTAACATGATAGTCATTTCCCATTCGTTTGTCTATGAAATCAAGCAAAACGTCATTAAACAAATCATCAGTGTAGTTTCAGTGATATTTCTTGCTTTTTTGGTCTGGAAAAAGGAACTGAAACATAACTTTGAATGACGTTTGACATGCTTATGTCTTGAGTAAGTATCTAAATATTTATAGCACCAGAAAATTCCCTTGTTTCAAAGTTGTCTGCATATTCCCTTTTACAGAATTGCTTGTTTGTGGGTTTTAAGTGTTCCAGTCTTCCCTTACCCCGTCTCAGTGAGACAGTGGCTCTTTGTTACGTGACTGACATGACTGACATACATCTTTTAAACTGCAAACAATTAAAAGACTTATGCTTTGCTAAACATCTAACTGGACTAATTGTGTTATACTTTAACCTCTCAGTTGAAAATATATTCACACTGGTGTTTCAATGCAAGTATATGTATGTTGCATAGTCAAATTAAAGCATCATTTATCGATTCACAGAAGTAACAGATTTGTGGCAAACTGGTTTAGATTAAACAGTCAGACTGAGAACTGTCTAACTTTCAGTTTGATGTTAAATATCGTCAAGGAAAAGCGAACATTGACACACTTTCTTGCATTCGACTGTATGTGGAGGCATATGAGTCTGAGTGCACAGAGCAGTTATGCTCAGAAGCAGTGCAGGCAACCTGGCAGAGAAACCAGGCTGCTATTTACACTTATTTTATTTTTATTTAACCATGGAGGTTACGAATATATCCTTGTAATCATAGATCACTTCTTAAGGTTTGCAGAAGCTTACCCTACAAAAAACACCAGAACAAAGAAAGGTTTGCTGACAGATTGCTGACGATAGTTTCTCTATGATTACATACCCCGCTTTGGTTCCCGCCAAGCTGAACTGCAACCAAGGCAGAGAGTTTGAGAATGTGCTCTTCTGTTGAACAGTATGCTGGAATAGGGCATTCAAGAACATCACCCTACCACCCACAAAAGCAATCCAGTAGAGAAGTTCAATCGAATCTTACTACATATGTTAATGACCCCAATAGTAGATGGAAAGATCACAGATTGTGCATGCAGACAATTGCAGTAGACATGATTCCACTGGGTATTGCCCCTTTCTACTTATATGTGTAAAATCCTCACCTCCCTTTTGACCTAATCTTTTGTCTTGTGGAAGAAGCAGAGTCTCACACATAAATGCTGTGCAGTTTGGAATTGTGGAGGGCAATCTAGTGCCAGAGACAAAGCACATTATGATTGGAGGACAAGAAGAGAGACAGTGACAAGTCTAGATAGGCTACAGGGCTACAGCTCACATCAATAGAGCATCATTTTTGTGACACTGTACAACTATAATTCATATTTTTACATCACTGTAGGGTTGAGGTGGGGAAAGGCATTATTAAAATACAACTTAATGGGTAATTTAATAAATAACACTTTGTATAATTACTGTTTTGACATTACTGTGATAGTTGGGTTTAGGATTAGGGTAGAGGTAGATGTTAATAAAATACTATTAATGGGTCATTTAATAAATAACATAAATAATTCTCGTTAACTTCCAGCAGCAGATGTATCTCTTCTAGCATCTGACTCAGATGAGGACGCTGACTTGGAGGGGATACTGGTTGAGAGTCCCAGCCAGCCCAACAGCACCACAGAGAGGTGATCCACCTGAAAAAATATCTGTAAGAGAACAATTTAATCAACTGCATAAAGGGAACCGCAAACACAAAGCACTAGTCAGGACGCTGCCTTAAAACCCTGCCGTAAAGGGGTAGTTCACCCAAAAATGAAAATTTACTCACCCCCAAGTGGTTCCAAACCTTTGTGAGTTTCTGTCTTCTGTTGAACACAAAAGAAGATATTTTGAAGAATGTTTGAAACCTGTAACCATTGACTTCCATAGTAAAATTAAATACTATGGAAGTCAATAGTTACAGGATTCCAGCTTTCTTCAAAATATCTTCCTTTGTGTTTAACAGATGGAAAAAAAGTCAAACAGGTTTGGAACAAGTGGAAGGTGAGTAAATGATTACAGAATGTTCATTTTGGGGTGAACTATCACTTTAACACACCTGTCTGGAAGTGCCAAACAAAAGCTGTGGGTGCCCTTAAAATTGCAAGACCGTGATCAGAATTAAGTACTAGGTCACATAATCAGCAAATGTCTATTATGTTTGGTATGGTGGTGGCTAAAAGGGTGATCTTGATGGATTGGAAGCCCACTCTACCACTTACTTTTCATAAATGGCTGACTGAAATGGTTGCTGCTCTTAAGCTTGAAAGAATTCATTTTGCTAGGGCAGATGCTTCTAAAAAGTTTTTAAAAATCCAACCGATTCGAATGTTATCACTCGATTGAATGGGCATTATCAGTGGTTATCAACTGATAGATATGGGCCAGTAGGCATATCTACTAGTAGGCTCAGAAGGCTGTAGTCATCCATCCACATGGTTTATCAGCTATAGATCACATACGGCTGCGGCCGGAAGTTAATGAGAATTAATTATATTATTTATTAACTTTCCCATTAATTGTATTTTAATTTAATATAATTTAATATATTTAATCTACCTCTACCCCAAGCCTAAACCCAACTGTCACAATAATGTAAAAACAGATCTGGATCGGAAGTCTTCTCTATTAATATAGCTGATTAACCATGTGGATGGGGCTTCACGGTGGCGCAGTGGATAGCACGATCGCCTCAAAGCAAGAAGGTCGCTGGTTCGAGCCTCGAGTGGGTCAGTTGGCATTTCTGTGTGGAGTTTGCATGTTCTCCCTGTGTTGGCGTGGGTTTCCTCCGGGTGCTCCGGTTTCCCCCACAAGTCCAAAGACATGCGCTATAGGTGAATTGGGTAGGCTAAATTGTCCGTAGTGTATTTGAATGTGTATGTGAATGGGAGTGTATGGGTGTTTCCCAGTGATGGGTTGCAGCTGGAAGGGCATCCGCTGCGTAAATAGTGCTGGATAAGTTGGCGGTTCATTCCGCTGTGGCAACCCCAGATTAATAAAGGGATTAAGCCGAAAAGAAAATGAATGAATGAATGAATGTTTTTACAGCCTGATCTCACGAGGAAACGTAACTATTTTGTCAGTTTAGTGGCTAATTCGTACAAATTCAGTCGTACGAAAATGTTCGATTTTTAAAAGAAGGCGTGGCACCCAACCCCACCCCTAAACCCAACCATCATTGGGGGATGAGCAAATTGTACAAATGAGATTGTATGAATTCATTCAAATTAGCCACTAAATCAAAAAGTTACGAATTGCCGTGAGATAGCGTTGGTTTTTATGCTCCAACTTATGATCAATACACTCCTGTATTGCAGCAAAGAGTAACAGCTCTGACAGGTCCTGGTGTACAGATTCCCTGCACATTTAACATCTCCAATTTTAATAAAACAAACAAAAAATCCTGTAGGGTGGCACGGTGGCTTGGTAGTTAGCACTGTCGCCTCACAGCGTTTCTGTGTGGAGTTTGCATGTTCTCCCCGTGTTGGCGTGGGTTTCCACCGGGTGCTCCGGTTTCCCCCACAAGTCCAAAGACATGGTCTATAGGTGAATTGGGTAAGCTAAATTGTCCGTAGTGTATGTGTGTGAATGAGAGTGTATGGGTGTTTCCTAGCAATGGGTTGCAGCTGGAAGGGCATCCGCTGTGTAAAACATATGCTGGATAAGTTGGCGGTTCATTCCGCTGTGGCGACCCCTGATTAATTAAGGAACTAAGCCGAAAAAGAAAACGAATGAATGAAATTGGCCGTAGTGTATTAGTGTGTGTGTGAATGTGACAGTGTATAGGTGTTTTCCAGTACTGGTTTGCGGCTGGAAGGGCATCCGCTCCATAAAACATATGCCGGAATAGTTGGTGGTTCATTCCGCCGTGGCGACCCCTGATAAATATAGGACTAAGCCGAAGGAAAAAGAATGAATGAAAAAATCCTGTAACAAAACAAAATCCTCATCTGTTATCTGTCTGAAAAAGAAATCACAGCTTTATAACTTTTAATATAAGTGAATACTGTTATTTGCACGTATCCCAGTGCTATTAATTACTAAAAAGTCGGCTTCCACAAAAACAAAAATAACCAGAGAACGATCACTGGAAGGCTTTGTGGTACAGCACATCAATGAAGCCATGTTTAAATTTAGCAGAAATAAGACACTTTTGGAGACATTTTTACATGTCATAGTTCCTGTTTTTACCGTGTGTTTATTTCACACATTGATATAAATAGATTTGAATGTTCTGGTTTGAAGTGGGTTGCAGTGTTGAATCCTTGTGTATCAGCCATAATGAGAACAAATGTAATGTAATACAAATGTCAGTATTATTCTGATGTTACATTTGCAATCTATAATTACATTTTAGCTGGTCACCAGAAAGAGGAAAAAGCATTCTTACCATTTTCAAATTCACATTTTCTTTAGTGCAGTGCCTTTCTTTAGATAAAACTAACATTGATCAATTTGTTTAGAGTAATACAATATAATATTTACACTGTCTTGGATAAAATGATGTGTGCAAAGGCTGGTAGGCAGTCATACGTCACATCGCTATAAGACATACCAGAAAGGAAGACATCCTCATAAACTTCTGCTTTTCGCTGACTGCGCTGCTCAAGGTAAGGACTGTTTCTTGCATACTGACAGAAAAACTAATCAAAATTATAAATCATTAAATAATATTTTGTGAACATAATTTATAACCCTAGAGATAAATAAAGATATTACTCAGGAATGGAAAAGCCTGCAATCTTCACAACTATCAACCATAATAAATATTATGAAAACATCCCTGACCCTTATTGGGTAAGATGCAATTTCTATTTCATTGCATATGGGAACGTGGAAAGGTTAGGAATTTTTGGAAAGAAGTGAAAGGGAAGATAGAGAAGATACTTTGTGTTAACATTCCATTGTCACCTTTGATCCTTTTATTTCATATACTTTTATTTCATATTTATTTTGAGAATACACTGTAAAAATATCTGTGTTACAGTTTCTGTGTTTTTCGTTTATTTATGGTTGTGAATTGCATTACGGGATGTTTGGTCTCTGCCCTGTCGACTTTTGATGTTGAAAATTCAACTCTGCAGTTCAACAAGTGACTTTTTTGTTGACATTTTAATAGTTTGAGACAAGAAATTGTTTAAGAAATAATATATAGAGAACCAAGTTTGTAAAATAACAGAAAATGTACTGGCGGCTTATTACCAGGTTTTTGCAGCATAATACAACACCAACCCAGACAATACATCACTTGAAACTATTAAAAATGTCACTTTTTCCAACTTTTCAAGGTTAAAAGTTGTTGGAAGAAAGTTCAAAGTCCCATAAAGCAATTCAAAAGCATAAATAAGTGAAGAAAAAAACATGAATCACAAAATACAGAAAACTGTCCATTTACAGATATTTTTTACAGTGTCTATATTTATATATGAATGTATTCTTGGGGCGACAGTGGCTCAGTGGTTAGCACTGTCTCCTGACAGCAAGAAGGTCGTTGGTTCGAGTCCTGGCTGGGCCAGCTGGCATTTCTGTGTGGAGTTTGCATGTTGTCCCCGTGTTGGCGTAGGTTTCCTCCGGGTGCTCTGTTTTCCCCCACAGTCCAAAGACATGCGCTATAGGTGAATTGAATAAATTGGCTGTAGTGTGTGTGTGAATGAGTGTGTGTGGATGTTTCCCAGTTCTGGGTTGTGGCTGGAAGGGCATCCGCTGTGTAAAACATATGCCAGAATAGTTGGCAGTTCACTCTGCTGTGGCGACCTCTGAAATAGAGACTAAGCCAAAGGAAAATTAATGAATGAATGTATTCTTCAAGCAAAATTGCAAATTTCTGTAAATTGAAAAGAAAAAAATACATGTACACCAAATATATGATATTTACTGCAATATATGGTAACAAATATGACAACAGAAAAAATAATATATATTAAGAGTTTAAAATATGGTGTTGGGGGGAGCCTGGTGATCTTTCAAATTGTTGCCAAAATGTGGTGGAACCGCAAACGTGTTGATTGATGAATAAGAAGGGATGTCATAATCTATATTATTGTAAAATACTGAGAAGTCATTCATTCATAAATTTTCCTTTGGCTAAGTACCTCATTTATCAGGGGTCGCCACAGCGCCACCGCCAACTATTCTGGCATATGTTTTAAGCAGCGGATGCCAGCCGCAACCCAGTACTGGGAAACTCCCACTCTCAAACACACCCATACACTACAGCCAATTTAGTTCATCCAATTCACCTATAGCGCATGTGTTTGGACTGTGGCGCAAACCGGAGCACCCGGAGGAAGCCCACGCAAACACGGAGAGAACATGCAATCTCCACACAGAAATGCCAACTGATCCAGCCGGGACTTAAACCAGTGACCTTCTTGCTGTGAGGTGACAGTGTTAACCACTGAGCCACCATGCCACCCTATACTAAGAAGTTATTTTATTTATTAATTTTACCCCTTTCCTTCCTTTTTTTTCTGTAGTATTGAAGCCAATGGGCTCTATTTTAACAATATAAAGCACAAAGTCTAAAACTAACAATTTTACTTTTGTTATTTTAAGGATGGGAAAAGTGGTCGGCACATCTGGCACATGGTCTAAACGGGTTGTCCTATCCTTATTCTCTTCATGAGTTATGGGTGTGTTTTAGGCATAACGTGCATTAGACCAATCAGAGTCTCATCTCCCATTCCATTCCCTTTAAGAGCAAGTTGGTCGCGCCATGGTGCATTCACTATCTTTGTAAGCAGAAAAAATGAACGCTTCACTAATGAGGAAACGGATAAACCTCACACGCGGACAGACCATCTACAGAATGAGCCTGTGGTGTCGAATTCTTCTATTCGGACGTGGAGTCTTTTATATTTAGACAATAATACGTTTTTTTACGTTTTAATCTTTCATATTTAAAGATATTTGTGTGCTTTTGTGCATCCCTGTGTGTGTAATAACCAATGTGTACAGTGTACATAACCAATGTGTGTAGACTCGCATAGGGGCATATCACTAACATGCTCTTTGAATAACTGCGCCATTCACTTTATACCAGCTTTTAGTTGGTCAATGGTGCAGTCTATTTTAGTTGCCTGAAAATACCGTCGTGCCAACAATGCGCCTTAACCTCTTTTTCAAACCAGCACACCCATGGGTGCACAAACGAGCCCAAATGCATTTGCTATTTTAACAACGTGGCGCAGAATGTGAAAATGATACTTGCGCCTATAGCAAAAAACACTTGTTACTAGTGTAACGTTAAAATGAAATAAATTCATTAAAAAAATCTTTAGTTAAATAATTCTTATTTTATTTATTCATACATGTGTTTCTTTTGTTTATTATTTGTAGTGTTTGTGCCAGAGCTCCAGCGATGTCTGTGTTCCAGATCACATATATTATCAACATGATCTTCATCTCTGTGTTTCCACACACTTACTCAGGTTGGTCCATATTACACTTTTTATTTTCAATTAAAAATGACAATTTACCAGCAGAACCTCTACTTGTATGACAGCACAAAATGACTAAGTAACATACAGGCATTTATTCATTCATACATGTGTTTCAGTTGATGATCAATCCTTTGCTGTGGTGCTGGACACAGTAACACCTCTGAATGTCTCTGATGTGAAGCTTCCATGTACTTTCAAAATCTCCCATTTTGAGAACAAATATAATAAGACAACATATATTTATGGGATCTTGCAGAAAGAAAATAATACATTTGCCAAACAAGACATAATCATGACCGGAGATCTCAAGAGGAACTGCAGCACTGTCTTCTACAACGTTATAATGAATTATTCAGTAAATTCATACTACTGCAGACTGGAAATAGAGCCAGATGTGTTAACACGGTTTAAAACCAATCAAACAGATTCAACGGAATCAAACAAGACTGTCAAGATCATTGTAACAGGTAAATGTCATATTCACTGTCTCTACCAAACACATGTGCTCATTTGTGTAATGATGATTAATCAGACTGGAGATCCATTTGCAGCTCTTTATTAGTAATCACAAGATCACAAGTTAAACCAGGGAACACAGAGCAATACATTGTTGCCTTTTAAGTGAGACAAGCAAAGCCGTTGAACTAATTATCATCAGCAATGTCCTCAGAAATACTGAAATGGTAATATAGACCAAGGTCATGGGCAGGTGGCTGTTAGAAGTAGTAAAGAGACAGGCTGGAGTCGTGGGCAGGCAGATAACAGTTGTAGTCAGATACAGGCAAGGTCCAAAGGCAGGCAGCAAACAGGCAAAATGAGGAAACCAATCAAAGTTGGCAACAGGTAGTCAGGTTAGAAAACCACTCAGTAGTGTTCCCTAGGCAAAACAAGACTTCGCACTGAATGTAAGTAGAGAAGCAGCTTATATGTGGGCAGTGATAGAGTTCATGTGTTGTCTAATCAGCTCCAGGTACAGGGTTATAGGGAAATGGAGTTTAGATAGAGTTAGTATTCAGGGGATGAGGACCTCTGCTGGTTAGTGAGGGGAGTGCAAGGGACAGAACTGGTGACAATTTGAGAGTTGCTTTGGACAAAGAAGTGATAAACAAACGAGTCCCACTTCATATTAAGTATCCTGAACTACTATGTGCTCACACAAGAATTGTTTAACTGATAAGAAAAATATACTGTGATTTAATTTGCAAAACACTGTTGCGCTGTTGGGCGGCACAGTGGCTCAGTGGTTAGCACTGTCGCCTCAGCAAGAAGGTCGCTGGTTCGAGTACCGGCTGGGTCAGTTGGCATTTCTGTGTGGAGTTTGCATGTTCTCCCCGTGTTGGCGTGGGTTGCCTCCGGGTGCTCCGGTTTCCCCCACAGTCCAAAGACATGCGCTATAGGAGAATTGAATAACTAAACTGCCCGTAGTGTATGTGTGTGGATGAGTGTGTATGGATGTTTCCCAGTACTGGCTTGCAGCTAGAAGGGCATCCGCTGTGTAAAACATATGATGGATAAGTTGGCGGTTTATTCCGCTGTAGCAATCCCTGATGAATAAAGGGGCTAAGCCGAAGGAAAATGAATGAATGAATGTTGCACTGTTACACAAGGTGTCCTTGTAATATATTTCAGTACTGGATAATATTAATTAACCACATGTACTTACTATATGGTTATGATGAGGATTAGTTATTACTTTAGTAACATGAAATGTGTAACAAGAACACAAGTAAACAAGTGTTAGCCAAAACACTTGTGAAGCCAAAAGTGGTTAATGGTAAGAGCAGGTTTAAGCATTGAATAATGAGTGGATGTAGACCAACAGTAAGAATATTGTAAATGCACACATGCAGATACTGTACATGTAGTGTAATACTGTACGATGGGTCCAATAAAAACTGTATATGTAAATGTAAATATTATATAGACGATGTGTATGTTTTTAATAATGAACCACAATCATTTATTCTGTAGATTCACCACAACTTAAACCCAATTATCTACCGTATGTGATGGAGGAAAGTACAGTGAATCTGAGCTGCTCTGCTGAAGCCCCCTGCCCAAAACAACTTTTTAATATATCCTGGTCTAACATTCCTGAATCTGCCAACATCACAACACCGCTACTGGAGAAACCTGATGAAACCAAGTCAGTGATTTCACTCGTGACCTTCAAAGCTTCATACAGAGATCACAAAAAGAACATCTCCTGCATTGTTACATATACAAGAAATACATCTAAAGACTCAACTGTGGAGACCAACGTGATGCTAAGAGTCCAGTGTAAGAGATATGGAGTACTTTGTGTTTCACAATCCTTGATATGAAAAAAAGAATAAATCAATGTTATTATTTAAGATGAGGTATTAATGTTAAATTTACTCTTCACTTGTGTTTCTGTCAAAGTTCCTCCAAAAGAAACTAACATCACCATCAGTCCATCTGCTTCAGTCTCTGCTGGCACTAATGTGACTTTGACCTGCAGAAGCAAAGGCAGTCCATCAAGTAATATGACCTTCACCTGGTACAAACGTGGAGAGAACAGACCTGTAGCTGAGAGAAAACACCTTACTTTTATTGTTACTGAGAATAGTGCAGGATGGTATTCCTGCACAGCACAGAATAAACATGGCAATCAGTCGTCAGAAGAGATCCAGCTCACAGTTGAAAGTGAGTTTACATAGTCTAAATGTAAAGATCAAGGTAATTTACATATTTAAATAAATGAAGATCATTTACAATGAAGCTTTTCTCGTGTAGTAGGACAAAATAGACTTTCGAAGACTATGCTTGCTGCCTGTGTGGGAGGAATTGTGGCAGTTATCCTACTCTGTGCTCTTAGTTTTTGTACAAGGTAAATTTAGTTATTTTACAATTATTTCAAATGAGCCAATTAGAAAATATGAGCGTTCTATTGCTTAATTGTTTATTTCCTTTCACAGACGCAGGAAAAAGACAAGAAAAGAAGATGAAGATGGACAAGAACATTCTCTTAATCAGGTCTGTGCACTGTTCCCTGTTTTTGTAGGCTGATGTTGATCCACAGTTAAAAACTTATACCTGCCAGACATTAAGAACAAAAAGCACTATACTGGAATGTTGGATGTTTATTAAATAAAACAACATTTGTATCTTTGAGCAAAAGATAAACCAACAGTTTCTGTTTCACGTGTTAAAAATTTTAAACACCAATCTGTTCTCGTATCATGATCATACTTTTTTTTTTTTATAAAGACATTATTGTTTAGTAGGTTTTAAACATTTAAATTATCATTTTGTGATAATACTACATTTTTACCTTTATAATGCTTATTGCACCACCAATAGGCTGATTTCAGTAAAGATTCCCTGGTTCTTTATAATCACGTTACATGTGCTCATCTAATCTTTTGTTTATGAATTATAGAATTTTGGGTTTATTTGACCCTGAACACTTTTAAAATTACCCGATTATAATCTGTGGACAGTAAGTAAATGTGTGCCAAATTTCCAGTCAACCGGTGTCCTGACATTTTATTCCATCAGATTATGCTACCGACACTGTATTTGAATGGTTCTGAGGTTGGGGTTAGGGATTAGGTAGGTTAGGGCGATATTACAGCTTCATATCACACTTCTCAACATTAAAATTTACACTGGTAGCAAAATCTGATGGGTAGCATATTGCGTCATCAAAATGTGCTACCTACTTTATGAATGTAGGACAATCTGACAAGGTAGGACAAATTGACAGAACACCAGACCAAATGTAACAGTGAAAAAAGGCGATCTAGTTCCTCTAGGCTGGGCTAGTGCAAAATAATTAAAGGGATTTTCTTAAACTCTATACCCACTCTTCCTTTTTCCCAATTTCCCTGATATCTTTCTGCCTTTTACTTCCATAAGTCTCATACACTTAGTAAAGAAGAACTAGCTTTATTGGAAACTTAAACCTGTCATCTCAATGGCAAAAAGTGTCTCAATCATCCTATAATGGACAGACATATATATTTTTTTATATCCTGATTTAAAGCTTGCAATCCTACAATAATTTTTTCCCCTTTTATTAGTAACTGCAATCCTTTTTTCTATACAATCTATGAAATATTGGCAAACTTATCAATAACCGTGAATAAAACTATTATAAATGTTGCTTACATGCTTCTTTTCACCCTATTTCTCAAATTGCAACAGGCAGAGCTTTATAGCTGTTTGATTGTCCAATATCATGGACAGCATGCTTTAAATTAGGTGATAAGTCACCCCCCCAATCCCTTTGAGTCTTTGGTCACTATAGCTAGAATAGTATCTGGATGAGCCTGGGTAAAGATGTAGATGGGGCTAGTACTACCATCCCTCAAAGTCTCCACAACTTACAGTTTGCTCTGGCAGCATAGTAATCTTTGAAAAGCCTAACAAATTCAATAGTGTTTCAGTGGTCTGACCGAAGTGACCCTAACACAACCAAAGTGACAAAGTATTCAGAGTTGTATAACGCAGATCTCTTCTGCAGACCTCGACTGTAATGAGTGATTATTCAATTTCCTGTTGCCTTTCTGTCAGATTGAACTAGTCTGGCCCTTTTCACTTCATGAACGCATCAACAAGGCGTTTTTGCCTACAGAAGTGCTAGTCTAGCCAAGTCAAAATCACTCTTTCCCTCCATTCTGATGCCCCATTAAAACTTCAACAGATAATCTAATGTAGACCATGGGTGCGTCTCAGTCAGCTCTCTTGTTCAGTAGTCAGGCCACTGATCAGGGAGTCAGCCATTTTAAGTGCTGTCTTTAACGCCAAATTCTCCCATCGCACTGAAACATTCTCTCCCTGAAAAGTCCCACAATGCACCATAAAAATCAGGGCGCATCGATGCTCATATGCTTCATTAAAGCAAGTTCTGAAGCACAAATCATGAATCATGTGAACCAAATCATCAAACATAATGACAATCGAGACGTTTTTCTAAAAAGAAATGGTTATTTATTTATATTTAGCATTAATGAACATAGCAGGTTAAGAACAATCTATCAAACATTTGTAATTGTTTAATAGTTGAATTGTTCTAGTATATGAAACTGCTATAATGTACTTTTAAAAACTTTGTAAAATAATATATGGAAAAATATCACTTATTGTTTATAAATTCCGGTTTTGCTGATGTTCAATGGAGACTTTTTCACGTCACACTTAGTGTCCCAATGTGTAGTAAACCAAGCTCATCACTGTCTTCACCAGTGCCCGAATTAGTGTACACGACATACTGTCCCATAACCTCGGGAGCTAGGGAGCTGAATAAGATGCTCTCAATGTCTACATGCCTAAAACAGTACTAAATTGCTTCATGTGATTGTCTGAAAAGATGAGAGGGGTCTGGATGCAGACCTGGTGCAGTGCAATCTGAGCATCCAATGTTTTTTAATGCGCTCACCTAACCCCACCCCTAACCCTACCCCTCACCGTAACGTCATTAGCTCAATTAAGTGCATTGTGTCTGAAATTGCATCACTGAGATATGCAGTGTCAGCTTGCATCATCAAGGCAGCATTCAGATACTATTGGAAAAGATACTTCCATTTAAAAGAGAAGTTAATGAGTGTATATTCAGGCATGAAACTCTAGATGGCGCTGTCTGACTGGTTCTTTACAGGCAATCTCACATGGAATCATTTTCTGCCATCTGATTGGCAGAATCTCCAGCCAGTGAGATTGCTTAAATAATCTGGTTCCTCTTGAGAGAGTTCCTCTGATGCACTCCATCCCCAAGATCATATCCAATAATGTGCAAATCTATACTGAAGAATGATCATGTTTGAAATGCTGGCATACACCAAACATATTTTTGTTTTCTTATGTTTTAGATTCAGGATGGAACTATTGACACAAAACCCACAAATTCAGTTCTTACCGTTACCAATCAGGACAACAGGATCTCAGGAAGAAGGCTTTGTGAGGCTGAGGACAATGCTGAGGAAGATTCAACAAAAGAAGACAACAGTGGAAAAGGTTCAGATGTAATATATGTGCAGGTCCAACAGACACACAAAAGACCAAAAGCTACCACGGTTCAGCATGAAAACATTTATGCTCAGCTGAAAATATAAATGTTACACTTTCAACTATAGACATTCTGTAGAATTTTCAAAACTCAAGTTACTTAAACAGAATGAGAACCTAAAGTGTTACCTGAAATGGTAACACTATAATATGTTTATTCATTAATGTATTAACTAAAGTGAACAAACAATAAATAATACATTTATTACACTGTAAAAAATGAATCTCGAGGCTTGTAATGTTCATTAAAAAGTTAATGTGATCCTTAAAAATAATGTGAGACAAATTTTATTGCATTGGAAATTTAAAATCCGCCTAAAGCATCATGCTGGCTTCAAGACCTGATGCACTTGAAAAAAATGAAATATTCAATTCGAGGTTCTAGCAAATTCTCCTATGTTTGGCAACCCTTATTATCATATTTCTCTAAATGTACTTCCCGGGGAATAATGTGACTTATCACTTTTTTCTTTTCTCTCTTTGTACACACTCTTATCCACTTATGCTTAAGGCCCGGTCAGATCACACGATTTTTATTGCGATTTTGTCTTGACTTGTCGTGGGTAACAAATGTGCCAGACTACACGTTGCTTCACGATCAGTCATCCCGTGACGTCTATGACTATTTCCCAAAGCAGTCACAAGTGTTGCTATAACAATATTTCTCATCTCAATTTCAATTTTTTTTAATCTTATTTCAATCTCAATAAACACTGATGCTTGCTGACAGCTAGGCTACATTATTTAAGGGCATTCATTATGACATTGATAGGATCAAATGTATATGTCCTTTTTAATATTAAGATATTTTCTTTTAAACCTAAATGTATATCATATTTCTCTAAATGTACTTCCCCGGGAATAATGTGACTTATCACTTTTTTCTTTTCTCTCTCTGTCCACACTCTTATGCTTACGCTAGCCTACCATTGTAAGATAGCACAGCACTATCCCTGATTGTAACACCCATTATTGTTGTCTATTTATTTGATTTAAAAAAAAAATTTATTATATATTTTCTCTTGTGTCCTTACTATTTTTTATTATTGTTACTGTCTATATTTATATTCAGCAGTGTATTTAGGGTTTGTTGAAGTGGGTTTAAAAAATCTGCACTTGGCATAAAATAAAGAGGATTTTTTTTTTATTACAAATAATAATAATGTGCATATTATTTAAAAAAAAAATTGATATTCTGGATTTATTAAAAATCCAGAATATAAAATTTTGCTAATAAAATCAAGAGATAAATAAGTGAACAGGAGGGCAGGCCAGATTGATCGTCAGGCCACTGGGAAATGTGCTCCCTATGGCCAGTCCTCCCCTGCTGTGAGGCGACAGTGCTAACCACTAAGCCACCGTGCCACCCACCTGTGCAATTATTACGCTTAATTTTATTCATTCATTCATTTTCTTTTCGGCTTAGTCCCTTTATTAATCTGGGGTCGCTTCAGCGAAATGAACCGCCAACTTATCAAGCATATGTTTTACGCAGCGGATGCCCTTCCAGCTGCAACCCATCACTGGGAAACATTCATACACTACGGACAATTTTAGCTTACCCAATTCACCTATAGCGCATGTCTTTGGACTTGTGGGGGAAACCGGAGCACCCGGAGGAAACCCACGCGAACACGGGGAGAACATGCAAACTCCACACAGAAATGCCAACTGACCCAGCCGAGGCTCGAACCAGCGACCTTCTTGCTGTGAGGCGAACGTGCTACCCACTGCGCCACCGCGTCGCCCCCCTTGTTCCATAATTATTATTTTTTATCAGAGAAAATTCCTTTTCACAATCCACACTGGGAGAAATGCAGTCTTAAATCATTGGACGATATTTATGATGACAAAGGCCTAAAATCATTTCAAGATATTAAGGACCGTTTTAGTTTACCAGGAAATTCATTTTTTATGTATCTCTGCATTAGATCTGCGATTCACGCATATATGCCTCTCTTCTTAAAAAACTATCCATTATTACTGTTCGGTCTAAAGATATCAGTGGAGATATACAACCTTTATTTTCTGACCAAATTTGGGACACTATCACATCCTCCTCAAAAAATCCAAACCATCAAATGATACATTGGAAATTATTGCATATACTCTATTTATCCCCTTTAAAATGATTTAATATGCATTTATCACCTTCCCCAGATTGTAATTTATGTTCACAGAGGGCAGTTGGCACTTATTTTCATTATTATTGGGAATGTCCTGCACTTCCTTCTTTTTGGTCTCAGTTGGCTCATGATAGTTAATTTTTGTTAGGAAAAGATGCAGAACTGACTCCAGTATGCTTTTTCCTAAATGATTTTTCTATCATGTCACTCTCAATGCAACAAAAGAACTTACTCTTAGCTGCCTTCACAGCTGCTAAGAAAATGTTGGTCTGCTGCTGGATCCCTCCTCATATAATGAGTAGACGTCAATGGGGCCTATCTTTGCTGGACCTTATTTGTATGGAACTTTCAACAGCGTGCATACATGGAGCTCAGTCAAAAATTGTTAAGTCTTGGATTATAGCTTTTGATATTGTCAAATCTTTTGTCTCTACCTTCTAATGTACAGCTTTTCTGTTTATATGTACTTTATGTATCTCATTATGTAATAGTTATTTATTTGTACTTAACTTCTACTCTTTATTTGGTTTAACATTATTCTTAATGTTGTATTTTTAATTGTATTTTTTACAGCAATCTTTTAACTTCTGTTATTATAGAACAACTCTTCCTGGGTGGGGGGTGGGGATTCGGGCTGTTTTACATTATAGTCATAATGTATCCTTTCTATATTATCCTTTCTTATCCTTATATTATCCTGTATCCTTTCTATATTAAACAAAAACTAAAATAATAAAAACAATTGTTCACAAAAAAAATGATGCTTGCTGTGAGGTGACAGCGCTACCCACTGTGCCACCGCACCACCCCTTCTCCTAGGTATACTTATTAGTTCATAAGGAGTATAGTAATAGTACATTTAAACTGCGTATGAAGCTCTGTCTCTGAAACCAGGGGAGTATGTCACATTTAATAGGCCACTCAATCAAGAGTAAAAACAACTAAAATCCACTTACATTGTTATATTTTTGTTATGTATAGGGGGGCATCACGGTGGCGCAGTGGGTAGCACAATCGCCTCACAGCAAGAAGGTCGCTGGTTCGAGCCCCAGCTGGGTCAGTTGGCATTTTTGTATGGAGTTTGCATGTTCTCCCCGTGTTCACGTGGGTTTCCTCCAGGTGCTCCGGTTTCCCCCACAAGTCCAAAGAGATGCGGTATAGGTGAATTGGGTAAGCTAAATTGTCCGTAGTGTATGTGTGAATGAGTGTGTATGGATGTTTCCCAGTGATGGGTTGCAGCTGGAAGGGCATCCGCTGCGTAAAACATATGCTGGATAAGTTGGCGGTTCATCCCGCTGTGGCAACCCCAGATTAATAAAGGCACTTAATAAAAGCCGAAAAGAAAACGAACGAATGAATGAATGAATGAACGCAAAATACAAAAAAAAATTCTGTCAGTATAAGTCAAGTATAATTACATGCAAATTTAAGTACATTTTAGAGAAGCACATAAAAAGTCGACTGAAACTATACTTTCTCATTTTAGTTTAAAGGAAGTATACTAATAGCACACTTGAATGATCTTTCCTTATGGTGCTGTTTTGTCCTTTTAGGGGCTCGACAGCCTTGTGTCAGTGTACAGTTTTTTGTGTTGAGACAAACATGAGGAAAAAAAAATCATACAAATTTTTTTATGTTCAGCAACAGAAAAATTGTCACAAAGCTTGAAAGAATATGAGGATGTGAAAAGGGAGATTTCCTATTTTTCAGTATTGAAACTTTTAGGTGAACTGTCCATTTCAAACCTTTTCTCATGTCATGGGGTTTAAACCACTGATGTGTTTTTATGTTTCAGATGATGATCCACTCTGTCACAGTGTCACAGGTCAATTTAATCTCCGCTGTCTCCACCAAACACTTTTTAATGCCTTCACTAGAGAGTTGCTTTGCACAAAACATGTTAGAAATAACTAAAGTCCCAATTCATATAAGCTGTCTTTAACTATACGTGCTGACATAAGATATGTTTAATTGATGGTCCAGTACATTCATTCATTCATTCATTCATTCATTTTCCTTCGGCTTAGTCCCTTTATTTATTAGGGGTTGCCACAGCGGAATGAACCGCCAACTGATCCAGCATATGTTTTACACAGTGGATGCGCTTCCAGTTGCAATCCAGTATTGGGAAACATCCATACACAATCATTCACACATACACTACGGCCAATTTAGTTTATTCAATTCACCTATAGCGCATGCAGGACTGTGGGGGAAACCGAAGCACCCAGAGGAAACCCATGTGAACACGGGGAGAACATGCAAACTCCACACAAAAATGCCAACTGACTCGAACCAGCGACCTTCTTGCTGTAAGGCAATAGTGCTAACCACTGAGCCACCGTGTCACCCCTGGTCCAATACAGACACCTTTAAATATAAGAATAATGTAAAAATATGCTATTCTATATATCTATCTATATAATATGAGCAATGTATCAAATAACTAATTTTAATGTTCATACATATTGAATTTAAAGACAATATAAAGTGGGTCCAAAAATAAATAAATGCAAACGTAAATATATGTAGAAAGTATGAGTTTTCTTAACGATGAACCACACTTATTTATTTGTAGATTCACCACAACAACTTAAACTTAAACCCAAGAAACTCAATGTGATGGAGGAAAATACAGTCAGTCTGAACTGCTCTGCTGAAGCCCCCTGCCCAAAACAACCTCCTACAATAACCTGGTCTAACATCCCAGAATCTGCCAACATTACAACACAGCTACTGAAGAGATCTAATAAAACCCAGTCAGTGATTTCACTCGTGACCTTCAAAGCTTCATACAGAGATCACAAAAAGAACATCTCCTGCATTGTTACGTATACAAGACAAACATCTAAAGACTCAACTGTGGAGACTAACGTGACGCTAAGAGTCCAGTGTAAGAGATATAAATACTTTGTGATTTTCACAATCATTGACCTGAAATGAACAGATAATGTCATTATTTATGATCGAGTTTTAATGTTAAGTTTCCTCTGTGCTTGTATTTCTGTCAAAGTTCCTCCAAAAGAAACTAACATCACCATCAGTCCATCTGCTTCAGTCTCTGCTGGCACTAATGTGACTTTAAACTGCAAAAGCAAAGGCAGTCCATCAAGTAATATGACCTTCACCTGGTACAAACGTGGAGAGAACAGACCTGTAGCTGAGAGAAAACACCTTACTTTCATTGTTACTGAGAATAATGCAGGATGGTATTCCTGCACAGCACAGAATAAACATGGCAATCAGTCATCAGAAGAGATCCAGCTCACAGTTGGAGGTGAGTTTAATATAGTCTAAATGTAAAGATCAAGGTCATTTACAGATTTAAATGAAAATCATTTACAACATACAATAATTAAAAGCTTTTCTCATGTCGTAGGACCTATACCTATGATTGTAGCTTGTGTTGGAGGAATTGTAGCAGTGCTGATGCTCTCTGCTATTGGTTTTTATACAAGGTAATTTGATTTGCCTTTACATTTACAATTAAAGTCATTTTTAACAAGTATTCAGATTTGTGCTTTTGTTACTCAGCTAGTTTGGTGTGTCATGCACAAGTCAAGTTTTTTTTCAGGTTAATTCTTTATTTCCTCTCACAGGATCATGAAAAAAACAAACAGGGAAGATAGTGTTGGAGAAAAAGATTCTCTTAATCAGGTTTGTGCACTATTCTCGGTTCTCTAAATTTGAAGACCTGATATATGTGGATCATACCTGTCAACCCTTACATTTTTTACTAGACTGTCCCATATTTCCCATTCTATTACCCCAATTAGTAGGGGTACCATGGTACTTTAGGTTTTTATGCCAAATGTGAAATGCCAGATGTCTCTGTGAGTGTATGCTGCAAATGAAATTTCCCTACGGGGACAAATAAAGTGAACTAACTAACTAACTAACTATTTAAATATTTTTCAGTATTGTTTCCCATATTTTTAGTCTTTCTATTAAAAAATACCACTGGGCATAATTGATGTTTGCTACATTAGCCTTGGTTAAAGAAGATGGCAGTAACAGAGTGTATTAGAAAATTACTCACCATCATTCCAGTTCCCTGAGATGAGACCTTCATTCACCTTCAGAACACAGATTAAATCCTCCATAGACAGCAACAGTCTTGACTTATTTAAAGACCAGAAAAATACCAAAAAAACAAAGACCTTCATTGGTTTAATCGGAATATTATCAAACTACAAGAATACTTCGGTGAGCACTTAAAACAAAAATAACAACTTTATTCAACAGTTTCTCCTTCTCAGTGTCAACATAGGGTATGTTGTATGAGGGAGCTCCTAAATTTAATCTGAAATATCTTATTTTTGTGCTCCAAAGATGAATAATGGTCTCGGTTGGAACAACATGAGGGTGAGTAATTATTGACATGATTGTGACGTGTTTTTTGCACTGCTGTCTTGCACAGATGTGACATATCCGTTTACCAGAGAAGTTGTCTTGGACATAGACAAATCTCTGCTAAAAAAATGCCTGTCTTGATCCTTAATAGGCCCATTTAAAGCTAGCCTAAGGACACCACATGGGCTGCGAGCACAAGGCCCTTGAGAGTTTGCTTATTGGCAAAATATTACATATGCAGCCCTCACCCAGCCAGATCTCTCACTATGCCCACACAGTGTCTACATACACTATAATCTACAACAATAAACCTGTTTCTCTATAAACACTTTTCAATTTAATCACACATATAGATTTATTTATTTTAATAATGCCACTCCAGCCTTTGTGGCTTTGTTCATGGCAAGTTAATCCATGTGTAATGCTCACCCTTAACAGCAGGTATCAGGTTTGTGAGTGTTAAAAGAATAAAAATAAGACATAAAAGTAACCATGGTAGGAAAGTTACATTTACAAACCTTTAATTGACTTTAAAACAACACAATAAATAATCAAGGTGTGCTGTAAAAGTCCCAAAATCCTAGTTCACCAGTGCATTGGGGATGGCCATTCTTTTTAACCGGATCTTGTAAGTGAAATCGAATTGAACCGTTTGAAACTGTTTGCATTTCCAGTAAGCACTTATTCACGAATTACTTACTTTTTAACATGCTTGATACCCCCTCTCTGACTCTAAATATACCAATTTTCAGAGTTATTCAGTTACTACAACAGTACACTGAGATCAGATTTGAGAACCGGTGAACTGCTAAAACTGCGCATGCATGATTCAGCAGGTGGTGAACCGAATGACAGCCTGCTGTGACTGAACCGAATCACCAGTTCTTTTCCGCTACAACATAATGACATCATCTGCGATAACGCAATGACAATCATCCAATGTTAGGACTCAACCATGGGAGGATTGTCATTACGTCATCACGGATGACGTCATTACATTGTAGCATAAAAAATGGTGATCCATTTTTTTGAACCAGTTCATTGAAACGAACTGTCCAAAAGATCCGGTTCATGAAAAAGATCTGAACTTCTCATCACTACAGTGCATATATAGTCCAAAACAGTGAAAATACACAAGCTTGAGTATTCTGAAAACGGTAAATCCAGACCAAGTAAACTCCGCAATCCAGAAAAGTTTCTAATCTGTTCGTAGCGCTCTTGTGTTGGCCATGCTGCTCTATTGTAATAATATGGTGGTGTCACTCACATACAAGACTTTCATACACACAAATCAAGAGAATGATCATTTCAAATCTTGTTTGTAATCAGTTTGTAATCTCAATCACGTCAAAGTGGGGCCTAGTTAGGACTTCTGGGGCTTGGCGAGGGCTGCCTATGAGGACCAGCACTGAGGGACCAAAGTTTTGTCATTTAGCAAACTCAAGGGCCTTGCACTCGCAGCCCAGTGAGGGCTCATAGGCTAGCCTTAAATTCGCTCATTAAGGACCAGTGCAGGCAACCAAGTCTGGGTCCAAACGAGCTGGCCCACATAGGCCTTCATGAGATTAACGTGGGCTGTCTGCTAGTTTGGGTTTCTCACACAGAGCCTGTAGTGACTCCACAGTTGTGGGCCATACCTGGGCTAGCCCAACCTAGGCCTGCTTACAGTTGGTGTGGGCTGGGCGTAGCTCACTGTGGCCACTGAAAGTCAGAATGAACCCTGCAGGAGGTAGTTTACTGGAATGTTTTAGATGTGAACCAATTAACGGGTATAAAGACAAAGGTTAGTGTGATTTCACCAAGCAGGACATGTTCCTGGATACACATCTTTGTTGATCCTGGAACAACATTCCAACTGGCCAATCAGAATTAAGGGATACATTTTCAGTTTATGTTAAGTTTAGGCTTACAGTTAGGGTTATGTACTTATAAATGAATGTTATCCAACTATTATTCCCCTCTGATTTTGGGAATAATTTACAGTCATGGTTGGGTTTAGGAGTATGGATTAGGTATAAAATGACGTTCCAGGAACAACATCAATGATAATCTAGGATCGTACTTGGCAAAATCACACCCACCAAGTTGAATGGGGTCATTAAACAGATGAAAGAGCACATGGCACAATGAAGCATATTTAACATATTATTCTAGCATATGTTTTACGCAGCAGATGCCCTTCTGGCCGCAACCCAGTACTGGGAAACACCCATACACTCTCACATTCACACACGGACTCATACACTACTGCCAATTATGCTTACCCAATTCACCTATAGCACATGTCTCTGGAGGAAACCGGAAACTCCACACAGAAATGCCAACTGGCCCAGCTGGGACTCGAACCAGCAACCTTGCTGTGAGGCGACAGTACTAACCTCTGAGCCACTGTGCCACCAGCCATGTTTATGTTTTCATTCATTCATTCATTTTCTTTTCGGCTTAGTCCCTTTATTAATCTGGGGTCGCCACAGCGGAATGAACCGCCAACTTATCCAGCATATGTTTTACACAGCGGATGCCCTTCTAGCTGCAACCCATCACTGGGAAACATCCATACACACTCATTCACACACATACACTACGGCCAATTTAGCTTACCCAATTCACCTATAGCACACGTCTTTGGACTTGTGGGGGAAACCGGAGCACCCGGAGGAAACCCACGCCAACACGGGGAGAATATACAAACTCCAGACAGAAACGCCAACTGGCCCAGCTGGGACTCGAACCAACGACCTTCTTGCTGTGAGGCGACAATGCTAACCACTGAGCCACTGTGCCACCAGCCATGTTTATGTTTTTTTTTTTTTTTTTTAATACTACTTACATGTTGACAAACCAAGCTACTTTTTTTTAGGTCACTCTCATATCATTATTGTTCAAAACTATACAAGGGAATGATCATGTTGATCACCAAATATTTTTTGTTTGTCATTTTTTTAGGCTCAGGATGGTACTGTTGACTCCACATATGCTGAAGTTCTCACTGTGACCAACCAGGACAATAAGATGTCTGATGTTCAAAGTTTTTGTAAGAATGACCAAAATACAGAGGAAGATTCAGCAGAAGATGACAAAGAAAAAGGTTCAGATGTAGTATATGCGCAAGTGAATGTGCTACTCAAAAAAACACAACCCATCAATGTTCAATGTGAGGACATTTATGCTAAGGTGAAAATATAAATAGTACTTCTTTTATGTACCCAGAGCTGTAACTGGGATGGTACTCTTTCAAAAGACACACATTTGTACCAAAACAAGTTCATATTAATACCCTAAAGGTACATAATAGTACCTAAACGGTACTAATATGTACATTTAAAAGGCTCCTATTTTGGCCTTTTTACAAGATAGATTTTTACAAGAAAATAAGTTTTTTGTGTCTCCAGAATGTGTCTGTGATGTCAAAATACCAATCAGATCATTTAATTTACCCTGTTGAAATGTCATTTTTTGGGTCAGAGGGAATTGTAGCTATTTTGCACCTGTGCCTTTAAATGCAAATGAGCTGGTTCTGCCCACCCACCCTGTGGACATGTCACTTCAGAGAATGATAACTAGGGTTGGATGTCAGATAAACACAGCACAATGACAAACAGCAACCCAGACATAATGAAGCAGAGACCCACAGTCACAAATACCAAAGTTAAGACTGAACCACAAAGTTTCCCAATAGTTGTTGTGGAGTTTATTCAGCCTTCATGCAACAACAAATGAGCCACACACAAATGCTGTTACAACGTTTAAATGTCATATAAAATGGATGCATGTCATGTTTTGAGTTTTTGGAATAAAATGGTTTGTATTAAACTATTTGTGGTAGTTATTATATATCCATTTTTTTAAATAATATTTCTTTTTTATTTGTATTATATGCTGGATTTTAGATAGCAACTTAGCAAGCATAATACGTAATTTCATCTGTTTTATGTTTGTTTCTATATTTAGTTTTTCATCATTGTTATTACTTGTCATGTTTGAGCTAACGGAATAAATCGTGTTTCCTGAGGTGTTTTGTATGGTTTATTGTTTCAATTTGACAAAAAGTAAATGAGTTATTTTGTGATGAGGTAAAACAAGAAGAAAATGGATTTTTCTGTAATTTGTTCGTTATACTAAATGGAAAAAGTGATGGATTTGTTGAATGAAGTAGAAAAAAAAGCTTACTCGCTGCTGCAGCCCAGCCGTACAAACCCTCATGGTGCTGGGAAACAACCATGCTGTACACTCTCTCATGCAGACACACACACTGCAGCTAATTTCCAGTTGAGCTTTGTGTGTTTGGAGTGCGGAGGAATGCCAGGCATACGATGGGGAGAAGATGGCGACTCAGTTCAGACAGACAGAAGTCCTCTAGCTGGGTCTTGAACCTTCCTTCTTGCTGCGAGGCAACAGCACTAACCACTAAGCCGCTGAGCTGTTTATTTAAATACAATTTAAGATACTACACAAATTTTACAATAGCTGCTAAGCATTTTTTAACTAGATTTATTGAAGACATGAATGTTCATTCTTTTCATTAGCCTACAACCAGAAACGGGCGCTGCTGGCCGGTACGGGCCCTATGACAACATTCTGACGGACGAAAATAAAGAGCGGAGGGTGGGCGCTTTAAGTTATCAATCTTTTGATTATACTTAACTAATCAGAAACCAATCAGAAACTTTTAGTTTTTTTACCTTAAGGTAAAGTATATATATAATCCCTCAGGAATAGTTGTTTTGTTCCTGCGTTTCAATCACTAAAAAAATCGTATTTTCCTGGATTTGAAATTTATAACACAGTTCTAGTGTTATAAAGTGTTGTGGACATTTTAATGAAAAACCGTACATATTGTGCCTTTAACGGATAAACACTCAAAGTGTGAAGCATGAATGTTTTTATTAACACATTAGTGGTTAAGACGTGACATTACAAGATATGCATCATCAGCGAAACAAGCAAAAATAAAACAAAAAAGAAGTTTTGCAAGATTATGCAACTGTTGAAAATGATACAACCTAAACAACGAGAAGAATAAAAGTAACACATCGGAGACAGGATTGTGCTCTCAGTAATAGCAGTGATTCAAATCATATGAGAGAGTGCTGATGACGTTGACGTTCGGCGCCTCAGTGGGCTTTTTACAACATTACCACACATGTCCACCAGGGGACGTACAAATATTACATAAACAGTAGTTTTAAATGGGTAAAAAGAGCACTGCTGCCGTTGTTGAGCAAGCCTGGAGCGCTAATTTCATGTAGAGCATTATACTTCTTCTATAATCCGTATATTTCGACAGTTTTCTGTAAACCATGAACAATTCATCACATTGAGACCAAAGCAATCAGTGTAACAGTTTGACTATGACAGCCTGTTTTAAGGAAATGTAACTCCAAGATATATAAAATATATATAAAAATGAGCGCTTAGAAGCAATACTTCAGGTTTTTGGTTTGTTCCTCCATAGATAAAAAGTGAAGAACAGCAACTTTACATATGTGATAAGTACAGGAAGGAAACAATCAGTCACACTTTAATTTAGGTGGCCTTGCATGTACTTAACCAACTGATACAGCATACTTATCATGTACACACATGTCGGTACATGTAATAATTACATTTAAATGTGAATTTCTTTAACATGGTAGTTTCATTAACTTTACTCCTAACCCAATACTGTAACTTAAATAGACAGGTCACCCAAAACATTTACTCACCCTATAATTGTTACAAACCAGTTTGATTTTCTTCTTCTGTTGAACACAAGGCAAAAGGCCAAAAGACCACCCATTGACTTATTAATTGTTATCAAATTTCATCAAAATATCTTTTTTTGAGTTCAACAGAAGACACAGGTTTGGAAACACTCAAGTAAATAGTGAGTACATTTTCATTTTTGGATGAACTATCATTTTAAGCCTAACCATAAGTAGTAAATATGGGAACGTTCCAGAACAACCAGAACTGGTTGCATCATAAATCCACAGTTGGACTAAAATAAAGTGTGACCAAGTATTCTTCTAGTACAAGGAAACTACCTGTCCAACAAGTCTGTTGTTCATTTGATCAAGCCATGTGTTTGTAATCGTAATATTGCTATTGTCTGTTCATTATTCCCAACTAGCACAAAAATATTCCCAGATACACATGGTATTCTTATTGGTCAGCACGCCTAGTCCCCACACCCATACCCTTACCAAAGAAGGTAAATTCAAGGAACTATGTTACTTGGACTAGTACAGTAAATCTGTCACTCACTCACACTTATTTTGAAATGATTCGCTGCTAGAAAAGATGCAAATACACACATGCAAACAGACACATTCATGATCTCAACATCTGGACTAGCATTACAGCATACTTGCTCAGGGCACCTACACACTGGAGATTAAACTACGTCAAAGAACACAGCAAATACTGTTATGTGGATGGAACTCTGCAGAAACCTAGAGAAAAAAGGGTTTGGAGAATGTGATGCTGCTTTGAGGAACCAAAGGTTCTTCAGGCATCAGTTCAGTGAGTTGAGATTTCAGCAATCAGTTTTGCTCCTTTCGCATGGTCAGTATACTTCTGGCAAATTCCTACCCATCAAATATTCTGTTACAGCTTCTCTAATGTGTAAGTGCCCCTGAACACACACATACAAACACACACTAACACTAATCGCTGTCTCTGTCATGATCTTCCACCAGCACCAGCTCGTCTCCTTTCTCCAGCAATGCTCTCATCTCAGGGCTGTCTTCTGTCTCGTCCTCATCTTCTTCCACCATCTCTCCACCTTCCATCTCCATCTCTGCGTCTTCTTCTCCCTCCATCACTGCGTTCTCCACCTCCTCTGTGTCGCCACCAACCTCCACCATCTCGGTTCCCTGGATCTCCACTTCTCCTTCACGGATCTTCTTCACATGGAAGGTGAACGGTGGAACCTTGTAGACGGCCGTTTTGGAGCGGGCGTACATGGTGTGGTCAGGAGTAAAAGACTTCATCATCTTCTTCTGTGAAGTCTTCATCTTCTCCTTGCGCTCGGGGTTGACGGACATGCGGGTGCCAAGTTTGCCCATTTTCTTTTCTATGTTGTGACGTGTTTTCTCCAGGTTCTCTCGGGTCTTCTGTTTGGTCTTCTCAAGGTTTTCCTTGGTCTTCTGTCTTGTTTTTTCCAAGTTCTCTTTGGTCTTCATGCGAGTTTTCTCCAGGTTCTCTTTGGTCTTCTGTTTGGTCTTCTCCAAGTTGTCCTTGGTCTTTTGTTTGGTTTTCTCCATATTTCCCTTGGAGAAAACGGTTTTGATGTTCTGGACGCGTTGCAGGCTGCTCCGCTTGATGCGTTCTGCTCGAGACTCCTCAATGGTCTCCTCAATCTCCACCTCCTCTTCATCAGAGGACAGGTCCAGATTAACTTTCTCTTTGTTCTCTCCTCCTTCTTCTGCTGCAGCTTTGAGTTCACCCTCAACTTCCCCTTCCACGGGCTCTGGAAACTTCATTGACTTGGCCACATTGACTTTCGAAGATACTTTCACCTCGTCCTGCAGACAGACATCAAAATAGTCATGTAATTTATTGTGATAAGGGAAGGTATGCAATCCTCAACATAATAGTAATTACACTTTATTTTTATAGCCCACTTTAGACACTATACTAGTAACCTCCCAACTACATGTAAATAATTAGATTATTGGTAGATTATTAGTAGACTGTTTATATTTAGTTGTAGGGTTAGTAGAGCAAGTTGACGTTATTTTGCATACATTTGTAGCAAAAAGATCCATATTGATACCTCAAATATTCACACATTCACTCACTTTCCTTCGTCTAAGTCACTGATTTATCATGGGTTGCCACAGTGGAATGAACTGCCAATTACTCTGGTATATGTTTTATGTGGCGGATGCCCTTCCAGCCACAACCCAGCACTGAAAGTCCACTAACTCATGCACCTCCAATGCTGGGAAACACCCATACACACTTTCAGTCACACAAACTCATATACTATGGCCAATTTAGTTTTGGCATGCACCGAAACTCCACACAGAAATGCCACCTGGCCCTGGCCTCGAACCAGTGACGTTCTTGCTGTGAGGCAACAGTGCTAACCACTTAGCCACCAAATAATTTCAAGAGGTAGACTTTTGTACTTTCTAGGTAATTATATGCATCATTAAGGTACTAAAATGGATAATTTATGTACAAATATGTGCTTTTTGAAAAGCCGCCCCATTGGCAGCCCTGTTTTCTAATACTGCTAGTTGACATGTAGTTCCAATGATACTAAAGTGAACTATCAAACTAAAGGTTTGCCCAACTTTAGTTCTTTTTTAAGATATTAAATTAGAAAATTAAAGAGTATTCAAGTTTGTTCTCCTTTTAATTGGGTCATAACCCAAAACACTCCAACTACATCTTAGCAACACCCTCCGACATATAACAGCAGTGGCATTGTGGTGGGGAGTTTTCAAAGACTTTCTGTTGAAATCGCAATCTATTTTGCCCATGGTTGCATCTCTCTAAGGAAATGAGAAATTAATAAACTGCCTTTGCCAAAACTGCGTAATGGATCCCCAAACCATGTACTGCCAAACAATCAATGTCCTGTCTTTATTTATCCCGTTTAATGGCCCTATTGTTCAGCATCCGTACTAACATTGATGGTGACCTTACACACATTCACAAAAGCCCACCCACCCACATGTTGAACTCATAACAAGAACATTATTAGAAAGAGGATTATATTTCACTGGGGTTACTGGAATAATTTAATTATGTTTGTAGGGTCAGTAAACGCTTTACTAAGAAGTAGATAAGATTTAAAAGGTCATTTTAAGAGATAACATCTGCATCCCTTAATATATGTGCATTTAAGTACTAATATGCACCCTTATGGCATCATGAACATTTAAGGTACATACGTGTACCTTTTGAAAAGGAACCGCCCCAGTGACAGCTTTTATTCATGTACCTTTATTTCTGAGAGTGTAACATTAACTATTATTTTACTTTGAATATATTACTATATGTCTAAATGAAAGACTGGCTTCTTCATGTGTTTATATAACATCAGAATTTTTACCTTGAATTTTACAATTAATTTAAAAATCGAAATGGAAAACAGGCCCTCATTTAACTGAAAGTCGCCTTAAATCATAAGTCTCCAACTCTATTCCTGGAGATCCACAGCTCTGCACAGTTTTGCTCTAACCCTAATCATACACAACTGCTCCAACTAATCAAAGTGTTCAAGACCTAAGCCTATTGAAGGCAAGCCTGAAATTATTACTGTAGCTAAAAAGCATGACTGCACTGTAAAAAAATGCTTGGTTTCACACAATCGATTTGTGTTGGGACAACATGAACAAATTAAGCTAACTTATAAGTTTTTACAAATTTAGGTGGATTGAACGTAAAACAATTAAGTTGTCCCCAAAAAACTCAAGAATTGTGTTGTTTCAGCTCATTTTAAATATTGTTTGAACAAACAGCAAATGTCATTTTTTTGAGTGTACTTTTTTATGTTTATTTTTCCTTGTCTACAGTGATTGGATAAGTAATGGCTAATGCTAATGCTGCCTCTATGGCAGTACTCAGGGAAGGAGACTAAAAGCTGCTATGTTATTGGCTAAGATGTGCTGCACATGACCAAATTATTGTTATGGGTTTTCCAATGGTAATACAGACTTTTTTTTCATCTTCCCCATAGTAAGAAAATCTCTGTTCAAGACTAATGAAAAAAGGTGTGGGTTGGAGATACAGTGGTTAGCACTGTCACCTCACAGCAAGAAGGTCGCTGGTTCGAGTCCCGGCTGGGCCAGTTCGCGTTTCTGTGTGAATGTTCTCCCCGTGTTCCGGGTGCTCCGGTTTCCCCTACAGGCCAAAGACATGCGGTACAGGTGAATTGACTAAACTAAATTGGCCGTATAGTGTATGTGTGTGAAAGTGAGAGTGTATGGGTGCTTCCCAGTACTGGGTTGCAGCTGGAATGGCATCCTCTGTGTAAAACATATGCTGGATGCCGCTGTGGCGACCCCTGATGAATAAAGGGACTAAACCGAAGGAAAATGAATAAAAGGGTTGGAGCTAAACTCTGCAGAGCTGTGACCCACCTTGAACATTGTCTTATATTAAGTAAAATCTCAAACAAGCATGTGCAGATAATGCTAAAGAGCTATTTTAATACATTCTGTGAATGAACTGTAACAGAGGTCTGCACATGGAGATCATACACAACTCACAATGCACAGCCAGTGCTGTTTTCTCCTATGTTCCTCAACAGAGTTTATGTTTTCTTTTTTCTGTTGTTCTTCCATTCTTTCATCGCCCTTCCCTTCCCTTCCGACCTGTCTCCCACCCACCCTCCTGCCCGACCCTAATTCCCAGCATTCCATCCTGCAAAGCCCCTCGTTCCCAAGCACACTCTTTTTCTACAGCACAATGCTCCGACTTGTTTGTAAAGCAGACATATTTTCCGTCAGTGTGATACACTGAGTCATCCCATTCCTCTCCGCTAATGCCTCTGCCAACATTCCCAGGCCAAACTAACTGATATAAGGATGTCTTGCTGTTTCAATTGATTTATCTCTGGCTGCATCAAGCTTGGACTAAAGATCTGTGCAGGGAAAACAACAAATATGCAAGCAAAGTGTTATGAAGATGCTTGCATTTTGATTCATTTTATACCCTCTCATTATTTAATTATGCTACTGGCTACTACTGCACATGGGAATGGATGAATGACAAATTAATACATTAGTGTTATAATATTTGGGTTATTTCATGAGGATGATGTATTTCTGACTTGATCTTTTGTGTCAAACAGAGAAAGATGCATTAGGCTAAAATAAGAGCAAACTTTGTCAAAGCCAAAACTTTTTTTTACCTCAATAGACTTTTTTGTCTCTCCCTCCACTAAAGGTGGGGTTAAACAAAGGTTTGTTGTCCATTGTCAGCAGTGGTGTAAAGTAATGAAATACAAATACTCAAATAACTGTAATTGAGTCGTTTTTACTTTTACTTGAGTACATCTTTAGTGCTGTATCAGTACTTTTACTCCACTATTTTCCTTCAGCCTGCAGGCACTACTTTTGTACATTTATTTTTTCTTGTCTACAGTGATTGGCTAAGTAGAATAATCAGTCCTATGATTACCGTCCAAATTACAAAAACTGTTAAAACTTATTAGAACTGTTACACACAACAACTGAGAGACTGTTTAGACTGCATGTCACTAATGAGAAGATGAAGGATGACTGAAATCACCCATTGGCGTTAAACAATATCTAAATGCACTACAGAATGTTACGTTTTCAAACTCATGCACAAATGTATTCAATGTATTCAATCAGTGCTGCATGAGCATGATTTGTGGCGCTAAATACTGGACACTCGTAGCTTGTTAGTCAGGGTTTAAAATGCATAACCTTAGCATTACCATATCGTCACTAGAATTTTGCCCCATATTTTGAAAGATTTTTAGGTTACAGAGAATCCGCTTCCCATATAAACTAAACTACCTGCTTATTAATGTAATGTGTTCTCATGTTAAATTAATCTCACATTTTAAATTTATTGTCCATGAATGGCATATAATGTACACTTAGAAACACCCCTAAAAGAAAATGACTGATGTAAGCTATTTTTAATTTGAAAGGTACTAGGCGGATTCATTTCACAGCATAATACTCACTACTGTTTACTCATACTCATATGTAATTGTGTAGTACAATTAAGAACACATACTTTTACTCTGCTTGCACTCCATTTTTTGGCAAGTAATGGTATTTTTACTTTAGTATGATTTCAATGTTTACAAAAAATATATAATATATAAATCCCAAACGTAAATTAGGTTGTTTCCATCACGGCTCACTGTAGTATTGGTAACCTAGTAACCAGTAGTAATCAAAGTCAAAGTAATCAAAGTAATGGAGCCACAGTTGTGTAATGTCCACGACATCAGAGTTTATTCGTTTCCATCTTCCAGTATTTGCATTAACACTTTTCCACACAAGTCCAAACCCTCTGCAAGCAAGCGTAAAAAGTTTTTGTGGGTGAAATAAAGTATTAATGGAAAATTTTCCATTTCCAACACTCATTTCTCATGTGATACTTTAAAATGCACAGCATAAGAATGTGCTGATAAAAAAAACATCCTGTTTGCGCAAACAAGGAGCACAGAGGTATACAAATACATATGTTGAGAGGCAGATAGGGGAGTCTATCATAAATTCTAGAACAAACATTTTGATTGGATGAACATTTCTTGGTCCTTCACCTTCCACAGAATGTATAAATACATATTTCCATTAATGTAATGATTGATATTGAGATGTGAAGAGACCCTCAACGGGCATAACAAAAATATTTCTGATGACAAGCACCTTTAACTTTTCTATTGTGTGCATTAAAATATCTGTAGAGCCACGTTTTTCATATATGAGGTCAGATCATGATGAAGTTACAAAGATACACTAAAGATTTTGACTAAAGGTCAGAAGGTCACTGATAATCTGTAAACAACCTTCTGCAAAAGCAGCTGTAATGGAAGAAAAGCAAGATGGAAAACATGTTAAAGGAAGTCAGGCAGTCACCTTGGTGAGCCCATATCCCACAGTGCCTCTCTCAAGTTAATGTTGCATTGTTCTGCCGAGCAGAGAGGAAGGGAAACACGCACTCCACCGTTAGAAACTATTGGAAAATCTGAGCAAATGCGCGTATGAGGGGAATGATAAGAGCTGGGGAGTTACATTTCACATTCCCCAGAAAAATTCCCTTTGAACTTGTTCCCTTTTGAAAGGCGAGATCCTCTCAAACCATAAAACAGAAATCACTTTGTTTATTATTATTCACTGTGCAGTCCATATTTAGTCTATTCTATGTAAAACGCACAATTTGGGGAACATATTTTAGCATACATTTCTTAAAGAGTATGTATTATATGGAATTAATATACTGAATTATTTAGAGATATTTTAATACATGGAGGTATTGACACACAATGGTCATGTACAACTCAGTATATGAAGAGTTGAGTTGAGATGCAAAAACCTCTAAGTGCCATCTGAAATTTTCTTCTAAAATGAGCATTTCTTTCAGGCTCTTATGTCTAGGTTCAGTAGTTTCGCTTTTATGGCAAACAAGACATTATTTCCATTGCCTTTAACATGAAATAACTAAATATAA
>CAIGQV010019124.1:1009235-1026111 GCA_903798115.1 Danio jaintianensis | reverse complement strand
ATATATATATATATATATATATATATATATATATTTTTTTTTTTTTTACAAATTCTAAGTAACTTGAAGCTTATACGATTTAAAAGTAGTACCAACAGTACTAACAACATTGTAAAATCTAAAACATAAAAGGTGGAACAAATCCTGGGAAGAAGCTGAAAAATAAAAGATGGAGGGTATAGGAGACAGAGAGCGAGCAAGATAAAGCCTCTGCCAGACTGAGAAACATGGGCCAAAAGCCAAAGTCATGCTGCTACGCCTCATGCCCGCCTGAAGATTAACTGCACAGAAACAACTCAAAAAGACACACAGCACCGGGCCGTGCCAGCAGTGGATATAGCCATCCACTTCAGCTCTACATGAACGCCTGCTCTAGATCAATGACAGAGAATAACCCAAACTCCTTCATGAGCCCTCTCCCCCTCATAATCAAACAACTATGCAGCGGATACTATTTATAGCATCCACTAGTGCCTTTCCTTCCCTTCTCGCAGATGTGTGTGTGTAGCTGTGTTTTAAGAACACAGATGTCTTTCTATTCTTATAACTTTACACGCTTCTTACTGTCTGTTTTACACACTTTTTTCCTCTAATTCTCTTGTTTTCCCGGTCTCATATGTTGCTTCTTTCTCTCTCTCTAACTTCAGTCAGTGAAGGAAGCCACTGCCCCGCTGAAAACTGCTTCTAAAGCAACAAAAGACAAATGAGCTTTTCTACATGACGTCGACAGCGAGAGTATTTTTGTGACTTTGCCATATATGGTCTACCAGTTTAACTTGCAGATAAGATACATCAACTTTCAGCCCCTATGTGATCAGTTTTCATTACACAAGTTACATAATAAAGTTAAGCATACAAGGTGGACAAGATCCAAGTTTTACCTTCTAATTTAAAACTGTGTAGCCCATTTCTCACAGATTTCTGATTGACGGAAATATATAGCAATTATGATAGTGAAATCTCCATCTCAATTACACACAGAACAAGAATTTCTGAACGTAATCCAAATATTTTTACTTTAAACTCAGGTTAACAGTTTTAGAGTTCATGGACAGCCTCATAGAGACAGACTTTTTTGACTATCGGCTTAATAACCCTGCTGGAAAAAAAAAAAACAGCACATGCTGGTTAGTTTTGACACTTGGCTGCTTGTTTAAACTGGTTCTGGCTGGTTCTTTCTGCTCATGAATGGTTTTAAACTGGTTCTTCTGGTTCTTGCTAGTTCTGTGCTGGTTATTCTGGTTCTTTGCTGGTCATGGTTAAACCAGCTCATGACCAGGAAGACCAGCAAGAACCAACTTGCCATGTGTAAAAGCCTACCTATCTTAACCAGCATATGCTGTTTAATGCCACAATCAGGTTTGGTCACTACAGAATGAGCTTTAAAGTACAAATGAAATCAAAACTAACCATACGATTTTGTGGTGAACAATTCATCTGTGCATGTCATTAAGAAAAAACGTGTTTGCCCTTGTAATCTAAAATTTAATTTCGTAAACAATACGTAAACAATACTAAAAAAAAACCCAGATCCTTACCCTGTTCAGCAATAAGCAATTTCCGCTGCAGGGTTGAACCGATTATGTTCCCCTGATTTCCCCACATTAGCCTTCCCTCTCATGCATTTGTCATTAGTGGACAACCAACATTTTTGGGACACTTGGACAATTTAGTTACATTGTAAAGACGAATATTCTAGAAATCTCTTGCTATGGTTCAAAGAGTCATCTGTACTTGGCCTTCATCTCAACCTGCTGTCTGATAGTTTCAGTCATTTTAGAATGGCTCACTATCTTGCAAAGACAGCAAAACCTGCAAAGTTATATTGTAAGTTAAATAGGATTGTCAAACAATTAAGGTCTTGCCGTAATTAACAAGTGAATTGGTACAGACCCCTCCACCAAACAACCATGTGGCTTAAACAAATATCTCATCTTAAAAAAATGTTATACCGTGCTTCAAAATATATGTAACTTATAATATATGTCCTGCTATATACATATATTTAATAAAGATAACTAGATTTCTTCTTATTGGGAAATTCATTCATTCATTCATTTTCCTTCGGCTTAGTCCCTTTATTCATCAGGGGTCGCCACAGCGGTATGAACCGCCAACTTATCCAGCATATGTTTTACACAGCGGATGCCCTTCCAGCTGCAACCCAGTACCGGGAAACATCCATACACACACATACACTACGGCTAATTTTGTTTATTCAATTCACCTGTACTGCATGTCTTTGGACTGTGGGGGAACCGGACCACCAACTGACCCAACCTCGAACCAGCGACCTTCTTGCTGTGAGGCGACAGTGCTAACCACTGAGCCACTGTGTCACCCCCTCTTATTGAAAAATTATTTTAATATATTAGTTTATTTATTAATTGTTATATTTTTAGACATTTTTCACCTTCATTTAGACAGGGCATTATAGGAGGAGCAACACGGTGGCTCAGTGGTTAGCACTGTCGCCTCACAGCAAGAAGGTCGCATTTCTGTGTGGAGTTTGCATGTTCTCCCTGTGTTCACGTGGGTTTCCTCCTGGTGCTCCGGTTTCCCCCACAGTCCAAAGACATGCACTATAGGTGAATTGAATAAACTAAATTGGCCGTAGTGTATGTGTGTGAATGAGTGTGTATGGGTGTTTCCCAGTACTGGGTTGCAGCTGGAAGTGCATCCAGCTATGGATGAATAAAGGGACTAAGCCGAAGGAAAATGAATGAAATTATAGGAGGACAAACGGGAAATCATGGGAGAAGGAATTGGACTGGTAAAAGACCTTGAACTGAGACTCAAACCAACTTTTTAATTTTATTTTTAGGTTCAACGTGAAATAATTATCATGCATACCTTACTATTCAGACCTTTCTTTGGAAGCAAAACAAACTTCTCACGTAACAGCTATCATATGCAGTCGTGGCTGACGTATTCAAAAGTCTGAGGTAAAGTTCAGGCCACCGAGTCTTCAGGATTTCAGAGGCAGGGAGTATCAGGGTGTGAAAGGTACTGGCAGGTTTATAAATGCGTGATGTACTGGGAGGGTGGAATGGAGCAGTTGCAAAATGGGATGAGAAGCAAAAGAGAGCTGGATGGAGATAGGGGAGTTGAAGGAGTCGGGATGCCTGAAGCATGAATCAGCACAGTAAAAATGAGCTCCACTTTGTTAAGGCACCACACCCAACCACACAACCCTCCTCTCTCATTCCCACTCCTGCTTTCACTGAATAGAAGATTAATAATAACTCTAAATCCATGCCCAGAGGATCCATAAAGACACATTAATCTACAATATTAGAGGAATAGAGGTATTTAGATTAATCTTATAAGTGAGCATTTTGAATGTGACATCTGTATTTTTCCTATCAAGGGAAAAATAAACCATTCAGTCTTAGTAATGGTGATTGGAAAATAAGATTATTTACCTATCCACTTTCCTAATATGTTTCTATCTTGCATGTTTCTATCCATCTGCATAAACACAATTCTATCACAAATATCTTCCACATATGAAGGTTATGCACATAACAATAAATATAGTACATTAAGTATCACTGAAAAAAATATTCATTGGATTTACAATTTTTTTTCCAAGGAAAGTGGTTGCGAAACAATTTATAAGGGCTAAATTTATATTTACCAATTAAAGTTTGTAATGTTTAACTTAATTTGTTTGTTTATAAATTGTTTGCAACCACTTACCTTAAAAATTAGGAAATCCAATGAATATATTTTTTTCAATGTATAGCAATAAAAAAAATTGATTATCATCATATTAGCAGACTATTACACAACCTTATTCAACATTAATGTCATGAAACCTGACATATAAGATCCCAAAATTTACACGCTTTTTCATAATAACCTCTATTGTTATTAGAATTTTTTGAATGCAATAGAGCATTTTTAATATGAGTTTAGTAATTGATTAAAAAAAACTACAGGACAGAATATCTAAGTGAAATGGGTTGCAACATGGCTTCATGTTGACATTAAATATAGATATTCTATTAAAAAAAAATTGAATATAATGACAATGTGATGCAAGAAATGTGTACTTTGACAATTAACTAAAATAAACACACACAGCTACATTGTTTAGTTGGTACCTAAAAACATGTTGTTCCACACAACATGAAAACATAACAACACATAATGAAATGCAGGAGTAATTATGTTAAAAACATGTTAGAGAATTGCAGTGAGAGAGACAGTTGCAGTAGCAAGACATGATGGGATAAATATTTGGAATGATGTAGTGGGGTTAAAAGGTAAAGACTGGTAACACCTCCGGGCAGCTATAGTTTTAAGGTAATCAGCTGCTATATATCTGTTTGAAATAGAAAAATTCAACCCAAATCTCCCAAAAAATGAACTTGATTATCTTTCAAAAAGAAATAAATAAGTGCAAAACAGCCAAATAATGATGCCAGATTCATAATTCTCAAGTTTTTCTAGCTAAAATATATAATGTACACTGTAAAAATATCTGTTAATTAACAGTTTCCCTATTTTGTGATTCACAAGTGTTTTTCGTTTATTTATGGTTGTAAAATGCATTATGGGACGTTGATCTCTGTTCTGTCAACTTTTAATGTTGAAAATTCAACTTTACAGTTTAACAAAGTGACTTATTGACATTTTTGTAGTTTGAAATAATATAATGTATAAGAAATAATATAGAGAGAAATAAAACTGTAAAATAACAGAAAATGTACTGGCAGCTTATTAAAAGGTTTTTATACCGTAATATACAACACCAACCCAGACAATATATCACTTTAAACTAATAAAAATGTTATTAAAAGTGACTTTTTCAAACTTTTCAAGGTTGAAAGTTGCTGGAAGAAAAATCAAGGTCTTATAATGCAATTCAAAAGCATAAATAAATACAGCCAATTTACGGATATTTTTTTAAAGTGTATTGATCACTGTGTTATTCTCCAAATGTCTCCTCCTCATACTGTCTCTGCTGTGCTTTCCAGTAGCTTGGCAAGTAGCTTCAGTAACACTGTTTTTGACAGTCCCTGCTGTATAAAAAGGGGAAAAGAGAGCACTGGGGCGTCTCCTTTGGCACACAAAAACTCCTCTAAGCAGCCTCTAACTCATGACCCCGGAGTGTCTGTCAGACACACATTTCACAAATTATGAAATATGGAAAGTTGGCCTACTGTGCTGAAGGAGACAAATGATTAGATTGCTCTTTGTCCTATAAAACATTTCAACACGCCCATGAGGTATGCAAATTAGACATGTATGTAATTATCTAATGGTTAGATTTGCATGCCTTTGATGGAATGTCTTGGCTCTCGTGAGTTCAGCACTGTGCATTTGACATGCAGTAGGCCTGAAACATACACTATACACTACCTGACAAAAGTCTTGTCGCCTATCCAAGTTTCAGGAACAACAAATAATAACTTGACTTCTAGTTGATCATTTGGTATCTGAAGTGACTTATATGAAAGGCAAAGGCCTCTAGATTACGCTTATTTTACCAAAATAAAATATGATCAAGCCTTGATTTTTAATTATTTAATTAGGACAGTAAGGTCTGACTTTTTTTAGACAAAAGTTTTGTCACTTAACAGAAATAAAGTACAGTATAGAATATAAAGTCATGGTGCAGTGGAAAAAGAATTAATATTGTGTATGACTCCCATGAGCTTGGACGACTGCTTCCATACATCTCTGCAATGACTCAAATAACTTATTAATAAAGTTATCTGGAATGGCAAAGAAATTGCAGGACTCCCAGAGTTTATCAAGATTCTTTGGATTCATCTTCAATGCCGCCTCTATCTTACCACAGACATGCTCAATAATGTTCATGTCTGGTGACTGGACTGGCCAATCCTGGAACACCTTGACCTTCTTTGCTTTCAAGAACTTTGATGTGGAGGCTGAAGTATGAGAAGAAGTGCTATTCTGCTGAAGAATTTGCCCTCTCCTGTGGTTTGTAATGTAATGGGCAGCACAAATGTGTACACTCTGCAGATCTCTCACATACCCCCATACTGAATGTAACCCCAAACCGTGATTTTTCCTTTACCAAACTTGACTGATTTCTGTGAGAATATTGGGTCCATGCGGGTTCCAATAGGTCTTCTGCAGTATTTGTGATGATTGGGATGCAGTTCAACAGATGATTCATTGGAAAAATCGACCTTCTGCCACTTTTCCAAATGATCAACTAGAAGTCAAGTTATTATTTGTTGCTCTGACAACTGGGATTAACGACAAGACTTTTGTCAGGTAGTGTATGCTACAGTGCATAATGTAAACTCTTGTCAACAATCTAAAACAATTATGGATTATCATTATTAACACAAATTTTGTTGAAATATGGACAAACCCAAATGCTGGGTTAATTTTTTTAATTACATTTCAATCCAATGGTAGGGTGTATCCATAAATGTGTGTTGAAACACAGAGTTTTATTTTTTTATTTTTAGAGTGCAGTAAAGGCCTGTTCAGAACAAAAATAACAAAGTTATTCATGAAAATCTTCATACACTAAAAATGATGGGTTCTTTCAACCCAAATTAGAGTAAAATATATTTAAAAATGTAGGCATTGATTACAAATGTAGGCATCGGTTTGATTTGTCCATGTTTTCACAAAAATCTAAGTTGAAACAATCCCTCATTTTCAAAATGCACTTACAATCTAAAAGCTCTAAAAATTAACCCAATGTTGAGTCCAATATGGCAATTGTTTGGGTAAGCAGAAAACACAAGCACAAGCAGCTCAGTATTGGTACAGAGGGTGCTAATGCATGCGTTAACATAAACTAAATATTCTAGTTTTACAAATCAACATTGAAAAACTAGCAGAAAAGACTGTAGTGTTGTTTCATTATTGCATTACTGTAAGGGGTAGGTTTAGACATTAATAAAACACATTCCATTACTTTTAAGGGTAGAGTTAGGGTAGGTGTAGATGTTTAAAAAACACAATAGGTTGGACTCCATGTGTTGTACAAGACATTAAATAAATCAGGAAGTGTCTACGGCCCACTTGATGCTCAAGTACCACCCATTTGGAGCAGACCTGCCTATTTGGAGCTGGTTCTGATATCCGTTTATACCTAACTCCAAAATATAGAGCCTCAGCATTCGGCAAAGACTCAACTAGCATTTATGTTTTGTACCTATATATGTGAGATGAAATAACTCTCCAAACCAGCAGGAGGCAGTAATTTGTGTTCAAAAAGGGAACGATATGTAGATACAGAACTGTCGAAAATCATTTTTTATATCTTTTTCACTTCGTGTTTCCTAGCTTTAATCACTTCCATTTGACCTCTTGTGTACAGGTTTGCTAAAATGAATTGCCAGTCATAATCTCTATCACCAATTGCCAAACCAATATGCTCATTTGGCTAAAAAGCTATGGACAGGGGTCAGAATAGAGACAGTGGTTCACAATACACCACAAAAACTAGGCAGACCATTTAGGCAGATAGCTGATTTTGGTAAAGTTTTTGCATTAACTAGGCCTACTGTCTTAAAGGGATATTGATTTGACAAAGTTTTGTAGGTTTGTCCGACCTGTCCTCCAGCCTGTGACCATATCGGTTGTTTGTCGCTTTCCTAGATCATCAATGCAAAAATATGTATTTTATTAGATTTTTTCAATCCAACAGTAATATATTTGTGGTACCATTCAACTCAAACCAGTGGTTGGCTAGTTATTTGCATATTGTTCTCTTCCTCTGTAAATGGGTGTGGTTCTTGGTCAAAATTAGCTGCTATATAGGCCAAAATGTATAGCAAATCCAAAAGTCAGAACAAAAATGTAAGAATTCAAGATTTACAATGCAATGTTTTAAATCTATTTGCATACATAATATATTTCTGGTCTTATCCTGTCAAATGACCCACTATACCGAAGAAAAAGGAAAGGGAATTGATTAAATGAAGGATCGAATAAATGAAAAGAGTGTATTTTGATGTTCCTAAACTTGCAAAATAACAGTGTGCGATTGTTACAGACCCTCCCTCTCTGATGATTAAAGGAAGGATATTGGGAAGAGTAATTAGTGAAGTGTATGTGTGTGTGTGGGGCAGGCAGCTCCAGCCTCTTCTGACTCACTTTGTGGAAACTCTGAATGTTCTTGCGCCACTGTGCAAAGCTGCAAGCTATTACACATTGCATTATACAGCCAAAGAAAAAAACCCTCTAACTACAGACAGACTGTCTCAGTAAATCCCTCTGACTATTTTTGCATGAAGCTACCCTTTTTCTTGCTTTTCCCACTCCCCTCTTCTCTGTCCTTACCCTCTGTTCATGTTCTTCCATTCCCTCTCCCCCCAAAAAAACCACTCCCACCCTTTTTTAAAATAGTCTCTGAATTTTGCTTGTGGTATTTTCCATCTCTGAGGAAAAGAAAGAAACCCTCTCTACATTAATCCAACATGACTGCCGTGTTGGAGAGAGAATGCAGGTAAAAACATGTCAGCGTTCGTTTATTCTGCAACCATCAAACAGAATTGTGCTTTTATAAGGCAGCAGGCGGCCAAGTAAAGCATCAAACAGTATGTGTGGATGTGATAGCATATATCAGTTCACACCTTAAGAACAAATCTTATTTTATGTTACACACAATGTGAATGATTTAAAAAAAAAACTTAATTTACTGTAAGATGTTTCACCTTAAAGTGCCTGAATGCTCCTGCAATGTCATGTGAAAAAGATGCCGCAATAGCTTTTAATCATCAGGGGATTTTAGTAGATTTATGAAGTCAGTTCTTCTGAGTTAACATAGGCACCATAGCAGGTGTAATTGTATGCATTATCATGAATGTTTCACCGTATCAACACATGGACCCTTTTCACATTTTCAGTAGCGTAAGTCGTCATAGATGAGTAAACTTAGAGCGCAGTGAATGGGAGAGTACAATAAATAATTTTTTTTACAATCCTATTTGCTGAAATAATAAAAGAAAAAGGCCATGATGGTGTTATCAAGACTTTCAGAAAAAGGAAAAAAATTGTGTGAGACTGATAAAGGCACCCAAAGAAGGAAAAAAGTCAAATTTACTGTCCTGCCTCCATAGACGCTGCAGTAGAAACACCTCGCATAAGTGGTAATTCGTTTTTTGTAATTTGATCCTAAACTTTCAAGGACTTAAGTTTCTGATGACTGTCATAACAGTCTTGTGAAAAGGGTCCATTGATTTTTTTCCACACAAAAAACATATTTTAATGTTAAGGAATATTAAGGAAATAACTGTCAACATAATTATTTTGGGGCCAGGAATTATATAGAATTTCTCCTTACAGTTACAGAGTATTATTTTTAGACAAAAGAAAAGTGTGCTTAGGCTGGTGTGTATTTTTTTTACATTTAAGGTTTCAGAATTTGTACATTTTAAGTATGCAAACACTTTTTGGTTCAGCAGTAAATGGCTATATTTAATAACATACTTTTTTTTAACCCAAGGCCACACCCAACCAATTATGACTATGACATGATGCACCCTACATTTTGCATTATACCCAGTAAGAAAGATCTCCCTCTCAATCATTTCTACTAGACATCAATAACTAAGAGCAAAGGGATATTGTTGCTTTCTCCTTATTTCTCCTGTTTAATCTGAAATCTAAAGAGAGATCTCAACAATGGCTTAAAATGTGCAATGATCTGCTAGGAAACCAAAATCTGCAGTTAAAAGTAAAATAATAATTTTGATGTTTTAATAAGAGCATACCGTATCAATTTCCAGTCAACTGTCTGTTGTGGATTCATTTCACAAGTCTATAATCATCCTGTATGTCAGCTATTGTTTTTGTATATGTTGTCTCTTGTTTAAAATGATGATATAATGTGATATCAAGTAAAAGTTTATACTTCAACTGTGTTTAAACAGTGCTAAACACTGATGTCTCACCTGATAGATCATGACTTTGAAGTTTCTTCTCTTCAGGAGCTCGTTCTCGTTGCTCTCCAGACGTTTGATCTGGCCAGCCTGTTTCTCCAGGTTGCCCCGCACTGACTTCACGTTGACGCTCACCTTACGCACCTTCTCCAGCATCTTATTGACCGTGTTGGCTGTGGTGGTGTGGCTCTTGGACAGTTTGGTGAGCTCCCCCTGGATGCCCGTCACCGATCTCTCCATGTCCCGCTGACGGGCTTCTAACCCGGCCTGCGTCTGCTGGATTTGGTCCACGGCTCCAATGATTTTGTCAAGCAGTGTGAGGACCATGACTCCGTTCATCTCGCCACCCTCCCCAGCCTCTTCTTTCTCCGCAGCATCTTTTGCTTTGTTCTCTGCGGTGGCTTCGTCTTCATCATCAGAGGCCGGGAGGTTGATTTCATCTTCTGAGATCTCAGTAAGCGACTTGCGCAGCTCGGGCACCTCCAAATGCAGACGGCTGTCTTCAATCACCTCCATGTTTAAAACTTGAATGTGTTTGTCAAATAAAAGTGGAATGTGAGAAGGATGCAAGCAGTGGAAAGTTCTGTGTCCTCACTCGACTTTCTTTCTGCTCTCAGGATTCCCCTCTGTAGAGTTCACCTAACTGTTCCCTCCTCTGTCACACTCACCACATCTGCTCTCTCTTTCTCTCTCTCTCTCTCTCTCTCTCTCTCTCTTTCTCACTCTGTGTGTGTTTGGGATCTGGCCAGAGATGGCTGGCAAGCAGGCTGTGGACGGTCTGTACTGCATGAGAGCTGGGTCGTCAATGCCACACTTTCCTGTGAAAACCTTCAGACAAATCAGCTGCGTGCCAGCTGCCTTCCTCTTGCCCGCTGACACTCCCCCTGCACGCACGCTGTGAAGTTCTGGCCGTGCTGGAGAGCAGTGCTCCACCCAGTGGCCTCCAATGAGACCCTACAGAAAAGAAAAAAATCACAAATGAGATCTCTGTGGAGATAAACTTTTTTCCACTGTCAGAACAGTTTACATTTAAAGATGAAGACTCTAGTGGTGTAGAAAAAAATGTGGATAATTCTACTTCGTTGTGGTCTGTGCTCACATGACAAATCCTACACCCCCGAAATCAAGGTGGATATAATTTAGTAAATTGTTTAAAAAATACTTATATATATATGTATGTGTGCGGGTGTGTGTGTGTGTGTGTGTGTGTGTGCGTGCGTGGGTGAGTGTGTGTGTGTGTGTCTGTGACCCTTGACCATAAAACCTGTCTAAAATTTAGGGCAATATACTCTTTTATGGGTTAAAAAGCTTGTTTTTTTATGCCCAAATTATTAGAATATTCATTCATTAGAAGATCATGTTCCAATTTCCTCTACTTTAAATATACCCAAACGTAATTTTTGATTAGTAATATACATTGCTAAAAGCTTAATTAGGACAAATTTAATGCCAATTTTCTCAATATTTATTTTTGAACCATCAGATCGGAGATTTTCAAATCACACAATCGACATCGACAATCGAGCTACAGAAATAAGGACTAATTTTAATCATTTCCTAAGAAACCAGTTAATGAAAAAACTATTTATTAAGCTTTCAGATGATGTGTAACTCTTTTACAAATATAAATGAATACATTTAAAATTTTAAACTTATGATTTTTTTTGGTCCAGGGTCACATACTGATATAAAGAAGTATTCTTTCTCTCTTTGGATATAAATATAGATTTCTACACTTGTGCTACATCAAGTCAAGTCAAGTCAAGTTTATTTTATAGCGCTTTTCACAATGTAGATTGTGTCAAAGCAGCTTAACATAGTTCTAGTAAAGTCCAGATTTCAGAGTTAAAGTTCAGTGTAGTTTAGTTCAGTGTGGTTTAAATTTCACTGCTGAAAGTTCAAACACCGCAGAGCAAATCCACCGAAGCACAGCTCCACAAGTCCCGATCCGAGCAAGCCAGTGGCGACAGTGGCGAGGAAAAAAAACTTCACCAATTTACGAAATGAAGGGAAAAAAAACCTAGAGAGAAAGTAGGCTCTGTTAGGCACGACCATTTTTCATCTGGCCAAACTTCCTGCTCAGAGCTGCAGTCTAGGTGCTGGAGGCTGAAGAAGCTGGACGTCTATCGTGGAGAAGCTGCAGGTGTGAGTAGGGCACCGGTGGGCGGTCAGGTTGGCAAATTTTTTTTTATTGTACATAACATGCAGCTAAGTGTCTGGAAACACATATTTTGCATTTTAGTAATTTTTTAAAATTGTATACCTGAACTTACACATTTAAATTTAAAGTCCAATGATCTAATAACGGGGCGACGCGGTTTCTCAGTGGTTAGCACTGTCGCCTCACAGCAAGAAGGTCGCTGGTTCGAGTCCCGGCTGGGTGAGTTGGCATTTCTGTGTAGAGTTTGCATGTTATCACCGTGTTTGCATGGGTTTCCTCCAGGTGCTCCAGTTTCCCCCAAAGACATGCGGTATAGGTGAATTGAATAAACTAAAATGGCCGTAGTGTATGTATGTGTCTGTTGTGTAAAACATATGCTGGATAAGTTGGCGGTTCATTCCGCTGTGGCGACCCCTGATGAATAAAGGGACTAAGCCGAAGGAAAATGAAATGAATGAATGATCTGATTACATTAATTTTATAGCTGTGAATTTCTACTGTATAACAACAACAGTCTCCCTTGTGTCTTTTTTATACCTTCTGATTAATTAATTAATACAAAAAAGGTCATATTTATACAAAACATAATTCCAAACTCTATTTTATCTTTTGAGCAAACTCTATGAGTAATAACATTTTCCTCCGGGACAGATCTGTATATGAGTGAAGATAACATACGCTTCTGGAGAGTGTAACAGCATTAGACAGGCACAGACACAGCGAGGGCTGGAATGTGATCCAGACCTGCAGGGTTTTTCAGTTCCCTAAAGGCCAATTTTTTCCCATTACAGCATGTAAATAAAGCTAAAGGAAGAGTTTACCAAAATAACTTGTACTCTCACGCGTGTGGACCTTGCATGTGTACACATGTGCAAGTGGGTGTATTATTCCAGCTCATCTCTTAGTGATAGACTGCTGTTATTTACAATTTCAGAGAGAATAATGTAATATTAAGCTGAGAGTGATTGATGATAACACGATTTCCACTGGAATGGAAAAATGGTTTTGTAGATTTGGTACGACTCCAAAATATGAGCTAAGACACATAAATTGAAACATCAGAGAGGATATTCATCACTTTCAACGCTTTATCTGTCCAGGTGCTACATTAATTTGCGCTTTTATCAATTGTAAGTTCTGAAAACAGGCTTTATGAGTTACTATAGCAAGTTTCAGATGTGCGTATGTGTGAATTGGTCGAGGGTACGTATGTATGTTTCTCACCTCTGGTTCTTCAGTAGTTCCCGGCTCTAAATATGTACTGGTTCATTACAGAGTCTGTGCTACATTCTTCTGAGGTCTGCCCTCTCACCTTTCACTGTTACACAACACACAGAGCTGCATCATTTCCTTAAAAAAAATTAAGTATACTTCAAGTTATTTTTTTAACATATAAGTAAGTAAACTAACATTAATTTAGTAATGGACTTGCAAAATGTACTGTGCAGTTGGGATGAAACAAGTCCCAAAAAGTAAACTTTAGAGTATACATCTTATATACTATACAACTAGTTTTACATTTGTTGCCTATACTGATAGTACTGATCTTGTAACACATTTTAACTTTATGAAAGTACACTTTAAAGAAAACATCCAGGAAACAACTTTTTGTTTTCAATTTACAAGTGAGTTTTCCTCAAGTGAACTTAACATCGTTTTATTTTTACTATTTATACATAATATTTGCACTTTAAATAGGCACATTTGGTAGCCTAATGGTTCATAGGTACTAAGTTGTGTAATAATAAAATAATAATAATAATTATATGGCCTTTACATTTTCTCAATATGTAAAAAATAGACGGAACTGGGGAATTCAGACATAAAAATTGAATTAGCAGTATTATACAGTAAGTAATACTATCAGTGAAGTGTGTTTCACAGGATTTGGCAAATTTAGAATAGACCTGATGAAATTGTGATATGGAATAAAAGTTCAGTTCAGCTTTTAGAAATATATTGCAGAGTAGAACGTACTTGTCAATAGTATTTAAAAAAAAATGTATAGGGTCCTAGTTTAACTAAGCAGTTTTTAACTAGAATTCAGTACCAGTGGACGACACAACAATGCACAAACTCAGAATTAGGAACACAGCTGTTTATCTTTTTGCTGCTGGACTGTTATAAAAGTCTATGACATTACACAAAATAATCTCCCAAACTCGTTTCTGTGTGGATTATTATCACGTTCAAACTCAAAACGCTTTATTTGCAGAATATGCTATCTTTAATTTATCTCTATAAAAATAGTTTACCTATAGCCTAGGCTACCTAGCCTACCTTTTTTTTCTCTTTAATGGAATGGGAAAAGATTGTCACCCATCCAAAAGGATGAAGTATGTATAAAAATCAATGTTTATAACCAAAGAGCAGTACAATAAAGAACACATGTCATGTACGTTTTAGGATTTACCGTGAAAACGACAGTCTTCTTGAAAAGAGAAACAATCACGTGACGCTGTAGCAGCAGCAGCAAGAGTGACGTCACACAGCAGGTCTCACCATCATTATCGCAGAGGTGAACCGATCTCCTAGTGAAGACGTCGAGGACGGTGAGAACGTTTATTTTTATTTTGCGTTTTTTTCTCTTCACACCTTTAACACCTACAACATATATCCATAAAAAGTATGACGTTTTATATGAGCGGTGGATTCATTTTATATGTTACCGCTGGAATGAGAGGGTGATGCTTGTAGCCTATGGGCTATCTATTAATACATTAATATTTGTTGTAATTATGACCTCAATATTATGTTGTGTTCGCGTGGAAGAATGCACAGTTAACAGCATGTTATTGATTAGTGAATTGGAAATATGCGTTAATCAGAAACGTTACCTTAATGTATTTACTGTTTCTTTCATACATTCGTTCATTTATTCAATTATGATTATATGTTAGTTCCATTATACAGTGTGATCAAACGCCGATAAAAACATATTGTCGCTGGGAAGATAGAGAAATCCGTAATGGCGCCCTTCAAGAGCTGAAGGACAGTGCGGCAGAGATGGTGAGAGTTGTTGAGTCATCAGCCAATCAGCTCTCAGAGCTGTGAGGGACGATGAGCCTCTCAGCCAATCAGTGAATAGGGGTGAAAGGGATGTTGAGCTCATCAGCCATTCAGAAGGGATGCTGAGCTCTCAGCCAATCAGCTCTTTGATATGCTAGGGATGCTGAGCCTAGCCCAGAGATTATTTTTTATTAGAGGAGGCTGCCTCTGTTTCTGGATAATTTAATAAAGTGTAATTTTCTGTTTAGTTTGGTTTGCTTGTAAAAGGATCAGATAAGAATACTTAATGCGTTTTAATGCCTCTGAAGGATGTCTTATGTGTTTTAATTGGACAAAACATACAGTAAAGATAGTTTTGTGAAGTATGGTTACAATTTACACATGCTAATTCAGTATTCAAGAAACAATTTCAATGTTGTAAACAGTGTAGACCTAATATAATGCTATTATTTACATAAAGTGTATTATATATATATACACACACATATATATATATATATATATTAGTTATTTTAATGATTAATTTTGAAACGATGTTATGTTATAATTATGCTGAAAATATAGGTTTGCCACCATCTCAAGGGAAAAACTGCATTTTATAAATGAGGATATATTCAACATATATACACCAGTCATAAGTGTATCTGTTTTTTATTTATTTAGATTTAGAATAATCTGAAACCTGAAATTTGGAAACTGTGGGTTCAAAAAAATCTAAATACTGAGAAAATTGCCTTTACAATTGATGTGCTTAGCAAAGCATTACTAATCAAAAATTCAGTTTTGATGCATTTACTGTTGCAAATGTACAAAACATTGTAATGGAACATGATTTTTACATAGTATTTGAATGATTTTTGCATTAAAAGAGAAATCAATCATTTGACTGATTTAAATAAATATACCCATGCAACATAAGATTGGTTTTGTGGTCCAGGGTCAAATGTAATACTATTTAATTATAGTAATAAGAATATAAATCTTATTAAAAAAAAATTCTATTAGGGCTGCACAATATATCGTTTCAGCATCTCAATGTGGGAATCTGCAATAGTCATATCACAGTTACATTAGACATTACATTATCAAGTTTTCTGTTTTAACAATTAGATTGGATTCATTTAATAGGGTTTATATATTTATACAACAAAGACACTGTTATTTTACATTTGATTATTGAATTTCTATATCTCAATACTGTTAGACTCCACCGAAAACCATAGTGTTGTTTATTTCATTTTTATCTTTGTTCTGTTGTTTTCATCTGTGCTTTAAATGGTATTATTTTGCGTATTTTTGTATCATTTTGTATATTTTATGCAGATATTTTAGATATAGATATTTTATGATAATGATCACGCGATTTTTTTTCTCCAAAATAGTCATCTTTGTGTAATTATATTCATATCGCAATATATATCGCAGAAAAACTAAATATAGCAATGTTTTTCCAATATCATGCAGCCCTATTTTCCATTACATAATTGCTTTTTTTCCTCTAGACTGACCATCCAGTGAGCATCCATTGTTTTTTTTGAGCCGTGGGCGAGTTCCTGTGGCTGGCAGCATCATGGGGGAGTTGTTCCGCAGTGAGGAGATGACTCTGGCCCAGCTCTTCCTCCAGTCTGAAGCGGCCTACTGCTGCGTCAGTGAACTGGGGGAGCTGGGAATGGTCCAGTTCAGAGATGTACGTAGAGATGAAGTGTTTTCCCTGTCTCTTCCCGCTGTCATTACTGTTGATAATGAGTTGAAACCTTTCTTTCTTTCTTTCTTTCTTTCTTTCTTTCTTTCTTTCTTTCTTTCTTTCTTTCTTTCTTTCTTT